>OZ024821.1:8121319-8319618 GCA_964016985.1 Anodontia alba
TTTTAAAAGTAAAACATATTTTAACGAGTAATACTGAACCTATAGATAAGTATTTATCATCCCACCTACCTTCCCTCGCTCTTTTCTCCTAATTGTGTATTGTTTTACACATAAAAGAAACTGACACGTGATCATTTGAGCGGGAGGAACTACGTCATAAAGGTAACTGTTTAAAGGGACCTTCTGAATTAAGACTTTATCACGACTGAAAGGTCGTTTTTTTCTGTGGAGGGGGGGGGTGAATAACAGAATAGAATAGCACATTATCTATAGGTTAAGTATTACTCGTTAAAATATGTTTTACTTTAAAAAAAACTTCATTTTCCTCTGTTGGGATTTAGTTACTACAAAGTAGAATTAAATAAAATACACGTTTGTTTCTGTTTTATTAAATACAGCCACAGTTTGCACACACATGTAATGATTTGTTTTGTATATTGACATTCCAAATAGAGCCCCCGCTGTTTACTATAAAACAGACGAAAACATTGGTTATTAGCTTTGGTCAAACAACATCGAACCGTGACAATCGGCACCGATGTGGAGAGTTTCAAAGCCCCCCAGGTGTGGTAAAATAGGCATAATATAACATGAAAAACATGTACATTCATGTTTGAAGGCTAGGTCAGCAGTGCATGCAAAGAAAAGTAAATAAGTGAACTCTTGAACTGATACAATCAGATCCATAGCAAGTTCTTAACATCCAAGGGAAAGACAGACACACAAAAAGAACAGATGGCAAGCAGAGTTGGAAGCCTAGAGTCGGTTTCCCAAAACTGAATATAGCCTAAACTTATATACTTGTTTGAAAATGAAACACTGCAGAACATCTAACAAAAAGTACCACCACATGTCTTACTGGTATCACTTAACATGCTTCCGTAGATTACAAGGGTGGTTTGATCTGAAAAGCGGAGTTTGTCTGTTATGATAACGAAGCGATACTATGTGGCTATTGCGTACAGAAATGTGAAGGTTATTGACAAACATACTATGACACCCACAGAACGGGCTTAAGGTAAACAACAATCACGGTTCTCGGACATAGTCTCAGTTAAAGTGTTGATACAAAGAGCCAGTCTTACTAATCGGATCAACTGTAAACAAAGATAAATATGGAAATGCCTAGGTAAAGTCATACGTACTAAAACGGTCCCTCTAGGGCACCGGGAATAGTTGCATGACAAAATGACACCACAAAAAACGGCACCTTTTCTGAGACAAGAACGGATAAATCGAAGGCTTGGCGGACAATTATTGTAACTCATATTTGTAAGAAAGTGAGTTTTTTTGTTTTTTTTTCATATTTCAGAGTCATTTTATGGTTTATTTATCTTTGTTTATCATTGTGATTAATTTGATTTTTATGTTTTCGCTTTGATGTATTGACTGAGTTGGGAGCCTTTACGCAAACCAAATTTTTATGTATTTCTGTATTAAGAGTCGCATCGGAACGAAGTGTGAAGTTGGCTAGCTGTAAAATGCTTTAAACCCCCCGGTGGTTTATTCTACTGACCGTTCTAAGGCGGTGGTCCCCGTGTTAGTCTTACTCTTTGTTGCTTTGTGACTTAATCTACGAGGCGATTTGTTTTATGTCTTACCTTGTGTTATTTTGTTCTTGTGTTTTTCAGTCCTTTTATCATTGCGATTACCTCGCTTGGGGATGAGAGAGCTAATCTTAGTGCTTTTCGTACGTTTTTTCGATTTGCGCTTGTTTGGTTTTATTCTAAAACATTTAAGGAACTTGTGTATATTTGCAAAAGGAACACAATTCCCAGTCTGTGTACCTGGTTTTTGTTTTGAATTACTGCCACATCAAGTCAACTGCTAGTGTCAGGCAAGTTGTACTTGTTTGTTTTGTTGATGAATTCAAGTTCTATCTCGACAGAGGTTGCATTAAGCATTTTACGCCCAGAGAAAATTCGCCTTTGGATTATGGTTTTCATTGGTGTTTGAAACTTTGAAGAACTTAAGCGTGCAGTAAAGCGTAATCTAACTTTTCGGAGCAATTCAGAAAACTAATTAACCGTTATAAAAGAATTGGCTACAGCCTGGATATTATGCGGCAGACTGCATGCCTAGTTGTCAACCCAATCATTGCTGATTGCTATGCTTCACTCTTAACTGCACGACGGCGGTTCGGGCCCCGGACTCAATGACGGCCTCTTTGTAAAATTTTAACCAGTGGGATGGGGCTTGACCATACGCCTTTGGCTTGGCACGCCGTGGTTAAACTATTGGTTTTCATTTACACTGGCATACAACAGAATTAGCCATGAGTACTTGTCTTTGTTTGTCATTGTGATTAATTTGATTTTTATGCTTTCGCTTTGATGCATTGACTGAGTTGGGAGCCTTTATTTAAATCAAATTTTTATGTATTTCTGTGTTAGGAGTAGCATCGGGACCCAGGGTGAAGTTGGCTAGCTGTAAAAGTGCTTTAACCCCCGGTGGTTTATTCGACTAACCGTTCTAAGGCTGTGAACCCGGTGTTAGTCTTACTTTTGTTGCTTTGTGGTTTATTCTACGAGGCGATTTGTTTTATGTCTTACCTTGTGTTATTTTGTTCTTGTGTTTTTCAGTCCTTTTAGCATTGTGATTACCTCGCGCGGGGACGAGGGAGCTAATCTTAGTGCTTTTCGTACGTTTGTTCGATTTGCGCTTGTTTGGTTTGTCTGTTTCCTCTGCCTCTTGGTGTCTGGGAAGGGCTGCGGTTTGTAATTGTGGCACTCTCTGGACTTTTCTCTTACCTTTTATGTATATATATCTACACACTTTTATTTGTTAACGACTGATTTTGTGAAAAATATTATTTGTTGCAATATGTGTATATGAATCTGCCATGAGTTTTTGTTTTTTCTTTTGCCTACTCTGTGGAATTCGCTTCCCTCGGTTTGCATCCCAAACAATTATACTCCCATTTAGTTTAAATATATTTGCTCGGTTTTCATTTCAGTGACATGCATATGTGCTGCAAATTACACTATACAGTTGCATCAGATAGAAAGATAGCAGTTATTTCTAATATTAAACCACAGTTATTTAAAAAAGGTAAATAAATTATGGAACAAATTCATTCACGCTCTACTCACGCCTCCTAGTTCCGGCTCCAATAAGATTCTATTTTAAACATATTCAAAATAACCAGAGAGTATCCGCAGCAAATATAGTATATATAATAATAATTGAATACAATCCAATTTTCGATGTATCGCAGACAGTTATAAGTATAATTGAGCAACACATGAGCCAAAAAGTAATACAGAAATTTATATAATAGAGCATAACATTTCCAAAGGGTTTAGTTGTTGTTTTATGTAATCAGTGTGTATCTTAGTGAACGTTACATGGAAGTTTTTAGTTTATATACGAGTATACTAATACATAGGAGAATCTCCGCCCAGCTCAAAATGTTTGCTCGCGCATAACATTTAACGTTCCATGTCTTACGTAATCAATGTCAATACGCGTATGCCACATTCTTTTAACCCGAAGTAATTCTGTTATAGTTAAAAACCATGATATTACACAGTTTGTTATTTGCTGAAAGTTTTAGTATGAAGCTCATCTGCCAGTACTGGACTGTCGACGGTTATAGACGGACGGATGACCTCAGATGATATGTACAGGCCTTAAGTACTAAAATATTAGTACACGGACAAATGAATCATGTACTACAAACCAAAAAAAAAAAATAGATTAAAGCAACGATATCATACCTGTCGCCGTCAAGAATTTGGCTTGTAGAAATACTTATATTTCCCTGGGTGGAGTATGTCAAACTCACTTTACGACTAGAAGAGGTGTCCGTCAAAACATGTGAGGATTTAATACCTTTTCATGACCTACAAACGAGCATAATTTTAAATGTACATACCAACAACAAACAGGAGTTTAAATAAAGAAACTTTTCAACGCAAAATCATTCAGCTAAATTAACTCTATGGATTATAGTTCTCGCCGACAAGTGAATGTTTATTTGCATGCTACCTAAGAGCAGAATAATTAAGTACTCTGATGAATAGAGCAAACACCATTTTATGAAGCAGTGCCAGTGTGTGTGCATCTAAATAAATTACTCCTAATGGTTAATGATGGAAAATAGTACCAACAAGCAAATTCAGAGAATTTATGTCCACAATTGTTTTCAAAATGCGCTAAATATGACGAGGTCAGAAACGTACTTATTATCTATACAATTTGAAAGTATTTGAGCGCAAGAAAAAAACAAAGTTCAAAATGGGGAAAATAATATTATTATCCAAAAGCACATGTACATCTGCAGACCATGATAAAAACACCTGTAGTTTCAAAAACGACCTTCACTGAATTGTATGAGATGTTACGCACACAAGATACCAACACTCTGAGAGTAGAAAGGAACAAAACATGACTATCAAAATGCAGTAAAAGTAAAAACAAAAGAACTGATTATCTATATACAATTTGAAAGTATTTGAGCGCAGGAAAACAGCTAAGTTCCAAATGGGGAAAATAATATGAGGATTATACCAAAGGTACATGCACACCTTAAGACCGTGACAGAAACAAATGTCAAAAAGGATTGCCTTTCGAAACAAAGAACACACAAAATCGCGAAAATCGGAGACTCGGTTTGATAGAGTCCCTTCAAAAAATGTTAAAAAAAGATCAGTCTTGAACTGTAAGATTAGGTACACACACACACTCACACACACACACACACACACACACACACACACACACACATACGAACACACACACGCACGCGAGAGCGGTTCCCACTGTCTATATATTTGGAGAGTATTAAAGTATAAAAATGACTGAGTTCAAAATGCGCAAAAGTGAAAACAATAATAATATGAGGATTTTAACAAAAGTACATCAATTGACTATTACAAAACTAGCTGTTAATTTTAAAACGATCAGCTTAAACGTGTAGGAGGAATTGCACACATAAATAGAATAGTATCTATACTCTTTGATAGTAATTTAGCGCAAACAATAATTTGATAAACGTTTGTTTGTTTGTGTTGAGGTTTTACGGCCCAGTCAACCCAATGGGGTCATGTCGAGCGCGGTCAGTTTACCTAACCACACGTTTACTGGGCAGGCTTAGTCCTCTAAGCGGTTAACCAGTATTGTGCACATTCTTTCGCCAGAAACTGACAACTGCCCTTCTTGAATCAGCGGAAGGGAGAGAATGACCGTAGAAAATATTTCATGATCAATCTCCACGAAAGAATGTTGCCGACCTCGGCGGGGGTTGAACCCGCGACCTCCTGGTCTCCAGTCGGACGGCGCATCCAACTGAGCCACCGAGGCCGAATTTGATAAACGTAAAAAGATTTTCTTGTAAATCAAAGAACAGACTACAGATTACTTAAGTTCAAAATGAGGTTCAAAATGGAGAAATAAATCACAAAAATAAACGGAGTGAAATATCAAAAGCACATGCATAATTGCAGACCCTGAAAAAGAACATCTATAACTAAATCGGCCCTGAACTGTACGACCAGTTGCGCACACAGTGTACCCACTATTTATACACTTTGAGACTGTAAGAGCACAAAAGTCCAACATGCGGAAAAATGAGGAAAGATACGTTCATGATTATACTGTAATCACATGCACATCTTCAGACCATGACTAACATCTGTAAAGACTAAAAATGATCGGCATTAATGTGCGGAAGGAGTTATCACTCAAGGTACGCGCTATATCTATACACTCTGATAGTATTGGAGCTCAATAAATGACTAAATAAAATCACGCATAACGGAGTCACTGAAAGTTGAATACTATGTCCCGTCGCTTCTCTTTGAAAAGGCGGGTGAAAATAAACTGTCTATCATGTAAGCTACTCAAAGGCTTTAGATACCCTCTAATCCGTATATAGCAAATTAGTTACTTGGACAACAGATATGCATCTATATACTGCCATTAATCAATCCAATCAATTTTTGTGTCTCTTTTGAGCTCATTTACTTTACCTGAAGCTAGAGCACCGCTAACAACGAAGCTAGAAAGTGTGTTGGATGTCGCAATTTTCATCACACCTCACGAACAGACTCTGTTCAGAAAAGGTTTAAAATTAAGCTGTTTTCAATTCTGTGAGTCTTTTCATTGTTCTGAAAGGTCATTCTTCTTAGAATATATTTATCCTTCATGTCTGTATGTAAAACAAAAACAGACTAGGTAAACACGATTCGACTGCTATGTATCTTTTTTTCTGTATTTCTGTGTCCCTTGTTCTGTATTTCTAAATAATTATTCTTATATTTAAATACTACTGAGAAATGTGTGCAAGACGGTAGGATCAATTGAATTAATTAATAATTAAAACACATTTACATCAAACTGACCTGACAGAATAAGTATTTCCAGTTTTCTAGTGAAAAACCCATTTTACAATTAATGGCTCGATGAAACGAAACCAAAAAAAAAAAAAAAAAAAAAAAAAAAAAAAACCATAATTCTTATAATTAATTTTCTGTTTTGAAAACTTAAAAACATTCTCTTTCGGAAATTGTAAAAACGTCGATTTGTTTGCCTTTAAAGCGGCAGGTTGGTGCACACAAGAATATGTAATATGAATATTTAATTTGGTTTCGGGGTTTCACCCATACTGAGGAAACGACCTTGTCAGCTATAAATCAAAAACAAAAAATGTTCAAGGTATGTGTTATTTATTTTAGATATAAAACAAGTTTTACAAAGCCAAAAAAATATTATTTTCTTAGTTTTATTTTTTCGATTGTGAGCGATATTATCGGCGAATATATTGCCGCATCTCTGGTGTTGGGCTTTACCGCAAGTAGCGCTATCAAAGGCGGGACATTACTGAGATGTTTTTATTTCATCAAGAAATGAATGGACGTTTTCCACCAATCAGAAAGCAGGAAACGCATAAATGTACAATACAATTACTTCTAATTATAAGAGTGTCTTCTTTGTTCTCAAAGGTTGTTTCTGTTACAATCTATTTCTGAAATGTAAAAGAACAGTATTTTTAACAGGCAATCTGTTAATAACCCTTGAATATAATTTCGTAAAACCACCCCTTACGTATTTTCCTAATATCATCGTATCTGCACCAACCTTACTGCATTATGACTGGTCTTTACTATTGACTACAGTGATGTTTAATAACAGTAAGACAGGAACTGAATTAAATAACAAAATATAATACATATATTTAGAACGATTCATATCGAGCAGCGCCTTTATTCGTTGTTCGACTATTACCTGACAGAGGCCGTAATATGATTTGAATTACCGCGTCAAAAATACCAAATCTGAAAGATTCTACATATCCTGGTTGCGTTGGTAAATGTGAGAGATTGGCTTTAAAAGAAGAGTCCAGGCTGTACTGGAATAGCACAGGTTTACATTTTCCATAAAAATCTTCCTGATATTGACATTCCTTATTTTGTCCTTTAATTCCAGATTGTTTCGTGATGCCATCGCTCGCTTTAGATACAGTGTCGCAAACTTCAATGGTTGGCTTAGTGGTCACTAAAATAATAGAAACAATATCACTGCGTTTTACAAACAGACACAAAAACAGTATTAAGAAATTATTCTGTGTTCTGTAAACTTTATATCATATGAAGTGTATCAAATGACTATTTCGATGCAGTGATTTCTCCGTTCTCTAGTGGTATGGCACTCATCGTGTAACTATGCTGAAGTGTTCCGCCGTTTTGTTGATTTAGCATTCCTTTTCTTCCAAATGTTTTGCATGTTAGGTCCTTTTAAACCACCAAATGTATGCAATAATGATCCAGGAATCTTTTAAATTTGTTTAATGTTTGTACCAAAAAGTAAGAGAAAAGTCCAGGGAGTGCCACAATCACAAATTGCAGCCCTTCCCAGACACCAAGAGGAAGAGAAAACAGACAAAACCAAACAAGCGCAAATCAAACAAACGTACGGAAAGCACTAAGATTAGCTCTCTCTTCCCCAAGCGGAGACATAACTGCCTTAAATGTATATTACCATATAATTGCTTTATAACATAAATTGTGTTTCATATTCATACAAATACATTTCATACAAAGCGTCGTAGAAAACTTACGAGTTTAACATGACTAACATTTCCTTTGGAAATATTACAAAAACCCATACGAAATCAATATGATAAATGAGAATGTAACAGTTATCTAGGCGATTTCATATCAAAAACGATTAAGTGCCAGTTTCACCTTTAGCACTAACAAACTCGACATTCCTAGCATATCCCAGAAAGCAAGCACTTGTTTATGAGTAACAATTTCTGAGTAGCACACACACACACACACGCACGCGCGCGCGCGCACACACACACACACACACACACACACTTTACTACTCGCCCTTCAAAAACATCACCTTCGTAGGAAATGCCGGGGGCCAAATAAAACTGCCCTTGTATAGGATTGTATGAAAACTGTTCTTATATGCATTTAGTTAGAATAATTAGAAATATTCATCTGGCGGAAAAGCTGTAGCTGAATACACTAGAATATTTTCTATCATTTTTCTGCAATGTGATAAAGTATTTTCTAACTCCGTCAACATTAACCAACCATAAACTTCGTAAATCATTTTCAACGTTTTATCGACGTCATTCTGAATTAGTGTCCAGATATGACATAGGTTTGAAAACACTTCTGCGATAAGGTCTATCGGAATTTTACGGTGACTTAGTCTACAAACTCTGATTTGTTTCGGTAAAACTGACTTTTCGGAACAATTAAAAGTAGTAGTGGTCATGGTACCCAAGCTGTTATCCAAACTCATAAATCCGTAAACGAATGACGAATCATAAAAAAAGATAGTCACTCGCTAGCAAAATGATAGGTAACAACATCGCTATTCTCCGACAAAATGCATAGATGGTTATGGTAGATAACTTTGCTACCTTCCTTAATTGCACGACGGCGAGTCGGCACTCAGAAAAATGACGGCTTTCCCTTCAATCTGTTTCATAAGATTGGCGCCTGTATCAATATCTGTGATCGGGCCCATCCTAGGCTTGTTCGTGGATTCATGAGTTCTTTGCTGTGTTTCATCATAGCGATTTTCATTATTTGTGTTTCACTATGATGTTTCACTGATAAATTAGAGCAGCTCTTTACGGATCGAATACATGTAGGTAATTTAATTAACGGCAAGGTTTAGGGCGAGTAAAACATTTTTAAGCCCCCAATGGTTATACTGCTATGCGTTCCAAGGCAGATATTCTGATGCTGATCATCTTTGTTGTAGTTCTAGCATTGTGGTCACCTGCTGTATAACTGCCCACTTTCCTGTTTTCTTTCTGTTTGTATTATTTAATGTTTGGAGCTGTATCAGTAAATAAAGGCCAGTATTTTTTCTACTGATCATTCAAAAACGGTTCTTCTGCAGTTCTTCTTCTTTTTGCGTTAGTGCTTTGTTTTGGAAGTGTTTGTTTCTCTTTTTCTTTTGGTGTTTCGTGATTTTAGCATTACCTGGGTATCTTCACTTATATTTTTGATTATGTTTGAGTACAACACGTTGTATTGGTCGGCAAATGACATTTCACCGCTTACATTGACAAGATGTTTCCAAAGAAGTCAGTACTTTCTTGAAACCCTGGCTACATTCGCAGTTTTTCACTAGGCTCGATCCACAACTTCCAGGCCAGCACTCATGGTTATCCCAGGCACACATTCCTGAAACAAAACTTGAAATAAAACAAGGATCTCTTATATTTATTTTCTTGTAACTGCAGTTGGTGTTAAGCGCTTTGTGGTGGAAGTAGATCTTACCTATCTTCATTACAGCTGGTGTTAAGTCCTGTGTGGTGGTCTTAAAATGTTTGCCTGTGTTTCACGTTAGTGAAGTTTATATTCTGTCCTTTGGAATAATTAAGCTCATTCAGTTTTATTTGAAAATAGAATAGCGCTCAACCATTGGCTAGGCTAATTAAACAAATAAACGAAGCGAGAACAGACTAACGAAATAAAACTGCACCAGTCAACGTGAAAACAACTGGAGCTGGGGTGTTACAAACATATTTGAAGATACCCGGGAAATCACGAAGCACAACCCTCCCGGGGCATCAAAAGAGGGAGAGATGAGGAACAAATAAGGACAACACAAATGCAACATACGAAAAAAAATAAGAGAAAAGTCCAGGGAGTGCCACAATCACAAACCGCAGCCCTTCCCAGACCCCAAGAGGAAGAGGAAACCGACAAATCTAAACAAGCACAAACCGAACAAACGTACGAAAAGCACTAAGACTCTCTCTTCCCCAAGCGAGATAATCGCAATACTAAAAGGACTGAAAAACACAACAACAAAATGACACACGGAAAGACATACAACGACTAACACCGTGACAACCGCCTTAGAACGGTCGGTAGAGCAAACCACCGGGGGGTTTAAAGCCCTTTTACAGCTAGCTAACTTCACCCTGGGTCCCGATGCTACTCTTAATACATAAATACATAAAAATTCGGTTCGCATAAAGGCTCCCAACTCAGTCAATGCATCAAAGCGAAAACATAAAAATCAAATTAATCACTATAATAAACAAAGACGAGTACTCATGGCTAATTCTACTGTATGCTTTTGATTGATTGTGTTGGGGTTTAACGACACGTCAACCCTTGAGGGTCATTTTGTGTCGTCTCCCAGAGAAAGGGAGAAAAGAGATAGAAGAGAGAGTAGAGGAGATGAAAGAGAGGGACAGGGAAGAAAGAGGAACAGGAATGAAAGTGAAGAAACAGAAGAAATAAAAACATTCCCCTTCTACCCTTACCCACTACAAGGATAGCAGGCCTTGCCCAACAGTAAGCCAATATCAGTTGGACGCCCCGGTGATGTAAGATACACAGCACATTCGCTACTGTATGTCAGAGTAAATGAAAACCAATAGTTGAACCATGGCGGGCCAAGCCAAAGACATATCGTCAAGCCCCAACCCACTGGTTAAAGTTTTACGAAGAGGCCGTCATTGAGTCTGAGGCCCGAACCGCCGTCGTGCAATTAAAGAGTGAAGCATAGCCATCAACAATGCTTGGGTTGACAACAAGCCATGCAGTCTGCCGCATAATATCCAGGCTATAGCCAATTCTTTTATAACGGTTAATAAGTTTTCTGAATTGCTCCGAAAAGTTAGATTTACCTACAATTTTGCTAAATCTGTACACTAAGTCACCGTAAAATTCGGGGTCCGATATACCTTGTTGCAGAAGTGTTTTCAGACTGACGCTATATTTTTCTTACAAGGCACTGTGTCTGCGATAAAATTTCGAAAACGCCTTACGAAGTTTAAAATAACGATAGCCTGCCTAAGAAGTTTGGCAGTAAGGGCTTTATTACGGTAGTTAAAGTCATTAAGATTTGAAGAAGCTCTGGCGAATCTTATAAGATGAGATATGTATACCCCATATGAGGTACGCCGGGGGACATCGCCATCCAGAAAAGGGAAATTGACTATATCAAAATCAAAATCGTCCCGTTTATCATAAATTTTGGTGGAAACTGTTCCATTAGATATACATAGATTCAAATCCAAAAAAGGTGCCTCGGTATCGGAAGAATTTGCTCTATTTAATTGGAGTTCTGTAGGGTATATCCTGTCCACCATTTGGTCAAAGTAAATATTGTCAATATGTAATAAATCGTCAAGGTATCTTGAAGTTGATTTAAAAGCCCCAATAATGTCAGCCTGATTTTCACGTGATAGAGACTTCATGAAATCTCTCTCATAACAAAAAAGAAACAAATCTGCAACAAGAGGAGCACAATTAGGTCCCATCGGAATACAAATAGTTTGTCTATAAAGTTTAGTTCCAAATCTAATAAAAATATTATCCAAAAGATAAACAAGGGCATCACAGACTTTTTGACATGACCATAAATTGCGATTATTATATACATCAGAAGTGAAAAAAAGCACATTCTTCGTTGCAAGCCAAATATTGGGAATTCTCCCGAATAAACGTTCGGTTAATTAAATCAATAAGTTTATCTTTTATAAGATGATGAGGTAACGTAGTATACAGTGTAGAAAAATCATATGTAGACAATTTAGAAGTCTGAAAGTTTTTAGATTTAAATTTATTGAGAACATCATTAGAATTTTTAATTGACCAAAAATAGTTAATTCCGTCCCTTTTGTAAACAGTATCATAGTATCTAATCCAATGTTTTTAAACAGCAGTAAGGCATGAAGTTAGCAGTTTGGACAAAACAGTAGTCGTACAAGAATTAGAATTAGCAATGGAACGTGCTTTATAAGGTCGTTTATGAAGTTTCGGTAACCGATATAACGTAGGAAGTCTGTCTTGTTTTTCTTTAATACTCACTGCAAACTTAGCAGTAATATCGATAGAATGGGTATTGACAATAGATCTCTCGTCAGTAGAAATCCGTTCATATGTTTTGGTACTACCAAGTTCTTGTTTTAGAGTATTGATATAATAAAGTCGTCACACAACAACAACATTATTAGCAGCTTTATCAGCTGGAGCCAAAACATACTTCCTATGAAATTCTTGGATACCTTGTTTCAAATATCGAAAAGATAATTTAGGCTTAGGAGGGAGAAGATCAAGGTTATTAGTGTAAAATAACACACGTTCATCAATGATCATAAATATCTTTAACTTCCAATTATTTAAAGCATTAGACTCAACATGCTCTCGTTTACACCAACGCGTACAATAATCATTTAAAGCACTGGCAATTGTTTCCCGACATTTATTGAAATCAATGTGGGCTGGGAATCTATATTTAGGTCCTTTTGAAATAACTGAACGGATTCGTGAATCAGTTATAATCTTCAAGTTACCAGTGACAATATGACCCGCTGGTTGATAACAAAATTTAGAATCTTTACAATCTCAAGAATCAGGGGAACTAGTTTCAATATCAAGATCAGAAACTAATTTATTGAAATTAAGTATAGTATTACGGATAGGTTTGTTATATTTATAACAAATAATAGGAGATTCCGTGTTTTCGACATATGAAGGTATAGCTGATATATCATTATTATCTCGAAATATGCTAGGTAAATCTATGAATTCAATACCTTTATTAATGAATGGAATTTTGATGAAGTGTCTAATGTGGTTAATTTCAGAATCAATGTAAAGACGAAGAGCATGTTGAGTATAACATCTAGTAAGGAGAGCTGCTTCATACAAATTATGTTTTCTATCATAAAATTTATTCGCCTCATCATCTAACTTACGTAATGAAGAAACAGACAGTGAAGCTAGTTTAGAAAGCATCTGATGACGTCCAGAATTTAAGAGAATATTTAAATCAAAAAGAGATAAAACAGTTTTGTTTTCGTTTAAAATTGCCATTTTCGCGCTTACCATGGGATCGTTTATTACGTTTTTTAATATCTAAAAGGAAAAAAGCATCGAAATCCGGCATTTTAGAAATATTTCCTTTATGGTAAATATTATCATTAAATCCAAGTGGAAAAGGGGTTTGTAAACGTTTAATCCATTTAAGTTCAAGTTCATGTCTTAAAATATTTTTGAATCTTTCGGTAGAATTGGACTTGTGTATAATTTTTTCAACAGGTTGAACCAAAACTTTACTAGATGATCATGAATGACCAGTACTCCGGAAATGTTGATAAAGAAACGTATCAATTTTCTTTGCTTTTTTTATTTTAAGCAAATGTTCCTTAAACCTTGTTTTAAGGGCCCGTTTGGTCTGTCCAACATCCTGCATTCCTCAGCCTCCTTCGCTGCAAGTGAGAACATATATAACATCCTCTGATTTTTAGTCTAAATCAGAGTTGTTTACAACTGAAAATTGTCTATGATTAACTGAGGAAATTATAGTTGACCGACAAATTAAATGATTGCAGCAGTTGCAAAAAAAGGTAAGAGAAAAGTCCAGGGAGTGCCACAATCACAAACCGCAGCCCTTCCCAGACCCCAAGAGGAAGAGGAAACCGACAAATCCAAACAAGCACAAACCGAACAAACGTACGAAAAGCACTAAGATTAGCCCTCTCTTCCCCAAGCAAGGTAATCGCAATACTAAAAGGGCTGAAAAACACAAGAACAAAATGACACACGGAAAGACATACAACAAATCGCCTCGTAGAATAAACCACAAAGCAACAAAGAGTAAGAATAACACCGGGACTACCGCCTTAGAACGGTCGGTAGAGCAAACCACCGGGGGGGGGGGGGGGTTAAAGCACTTTTACAGCTAGCTAACTTCACCCTGGGTCCCGATGCTACTCTTAATACAGAAATACATAAAAATTCGGTTCGCATAAAGGCATTGCACTTAGAAATATTAGGGTACATACTGTTCCTTTTATACAGATTCTTATATTTTAGAAGTATAGGAGATTTAATTGGAGAAAGTCTAATTCTAAGGTGATTACTGAAAATATTATAATTGGAAGCGCCATATAAATTTATAGATGATACAGAGTGAAGTTTCAAAGGTGAAACGTTAACAGTAGGTAACAGAGAGTTAAATCTAGCAGTAGAACGGGGAATCTGTAAAGAAGAAGCAGAATGTAGCCTAATAGGAGAAATAGTAATTTTTAATCTGTTAGTGATACTCATATAGCTGTATAGGAAGTAATACCATTAGATAAAAAGCAGTATTCGTACCGGCTATTATAGGCATAAGTAGTGATGCAAACAGGCGGTAGGACCGATGCATACAGAGTATAGCAACAACCGACAATACATAACTAAGTCTAATACAATTCCAAAGAAACGTAAGTAAGAAATTGTTATAAACGAGATACGAATACCGGTAAATATCTAACCTTCAATGAGGTATAAATTAGAATCATGAGGAAGAGGAATACGAAAGGTGATTGTAAAGTGCAAACTCTGGCACTTGAAATAATAACACCATTAAATGAATGTGAAACCACAGACGCACAAACAAAGAAGAACTGCAATAGAAGAACCTTGGAACGGTCAGTAGGAAAACCACTGAGGGGTGGGTGGAGGCTTTAGTTAGTTTTAATCCCGCGAAATCTCACCTTAATTCTGATGAAGTTCTGGTTTTATCGATACCCTACGTCGCCCGTAAACCTGATACAGCTCGAGCAACATAAATGTTTATGGTCCGAGTAGGGATTTCCTAACTCATCAGAGAAACACAGGTTACCATACAATTTAATCTTTCAATACTATTGTAACAAAAAGCATGATTGCTCGATTACAAACCAAAATCCCGCGCTAATGTCGATTTAGTTCCTTTTGAAATTTAAAGTTCATATTTTTTTTAATATTGGATTTATGACTAATACGATTAAAGCCTTTCAGGGAAACGACTGCCGCCTTCTAAAAATGTTTCTATCTCCTATCGTGTCTCAGTAAAGCAGCTATCAGATGCTTATTTCAGTGATTTCCAGATTGCCTGAAAACATTATTTTCCGCAGAAATATATGTAAAGATACACAAGAATGCCAGATTTACGAGGCTCAGACATCCGAGGCACCAAATGAAAGAGAAATGAGGAACAAATCACCACAAGACAAGCATCACAAGTGAAAAAAAAAAGTAAGAGAAAACCACCAATGTACGAACAAAGAAACAGTACAACAGAGGAACTCCTTGGAATGTAAGTCCCACCTTGATGGACAATAACGTCATTTTGTCGCCTGATTAATGCATACTAAATTACAAACTGTGCAGACCGTTTAAAACAGTCGATGTGTATATGTATTTTGCATTTGTAAAATAAACTATATACAACGAATACCAAGTAATTATCTTTTATTTTAATGTTTTATTTAACATAAACACAGACCTGGATTTCATTAGTGGAGGAAATCTAGTCTGTGTAAACTGTTAAGATTAATTCACAGTCATCATATTGAAATATACGTGCAAGTAAAAGTTCGTTAAACGACTCCTCAGATGTACACATCCTTAAGCTTATAATATTCTACCGTATAATGGCCAGATGTTGATAAAGGCTGTTCATGGGTTATTTTCGATTGCGTAACTGACAGAATCGAGCTTAGTGCATGCTCAAAATGTGATAACTCGGGTATTCATCACATCAGAGCAACAACATACAAAAGTATGAAAATCTATTCCAGAAGGCGTCGGCGGGTGCTCTTCTGAATATAACTTACATCCAGGGCGTATAGTTCTGAATGTCAATATTCAAAATAGATATAAAGGAAATAGAATTTAAAAAAAAAAAGATAATGTTTTTTTTAAAGAAATGACCTATCAGAGCAATTAACACATACACAAAAGTCCACTTATTCAGTAGATCCACTAAAATTTATAATTCAAAATATACATGCCGCCTATACATGCGGGTAATACAAAAATAGGTATGTGTGCTGTCGACAAAGCCGGTACTGTATTAAGTTGCTGTCGACCGAGAAATACGGCTTCCGATCAAGCGTTAAGGATGTCGTCGGAAGAGAGACCTTGTTTTCATGCCTGCTTGGAACGTAATTATAGGGTAAGTATCAATATGTTTGTGGTCAGACTATTCATTGAATATTTAGCGAATTTAAATTGTTTTGGTTGGCTGGATAATTGCTTGTTTTCACGCTGAGAGGAATCAAAGCAGAAAACTTGAAAAACAAGCAATTCCTCGAAAAGTTATGGTATTTGTTCGGTGTTATGACAAATCGAGGACAAAATTATATAGATACATCGCATATTTACATGCTAATCAATAATTTGTGTGTGTCTTTGTGCTTAATATGCATTGTTGGTACGTTTTTATTTTCGTCGATAGTGTTGTCGATGAGTTGAAATTGTGTAGGGTACTCCTGTCGACCACATTTGATACGGATGTTGATGATTCAACAAGAATGTAACGGAGAGATTAACTGGAAATTAATCAGTTAAACAATGAAATAACTGTCACAGTATTTTTCTTTGTCTTCTTAGTTAGGGTTACAAGTTGCACATTCACACAATAAATTTACACCCTTCTGTCGCCACATATATATATATATATATATATATATATATATATATATATATATATATATATATATATATATATATATATATCATGGTTTCAACCTCAGGGATTATTTGGGGTAATTGTGGTGCGGTGTGCGAGCCAGTATTTCGAAACCTACCACATTCATATTTTTGGCCTTTGGCAACACAGACCCAATCATATAATTGAGCGTCTATTAGTATAAGTATACTGTCCGGATCCTTGATTTTTATAGCCATTCATATAGAACTCCTCGCTGTTTACAAACATGTTTACAAATAAAAAAAAATATTATTAATTGTTTTGGGGCGTATTCTTTCGCAAATAAAACGTCCTTTATCTATCGTCTTGTACACTTGCACACAGTCACACTAACTCTACTTTCTAACACAGTTATTCCTAGTGGTCTAATTTATCCTCACTTGACACTTGGACAAATTTATTATTTACTTAACAGGCGTTATCTGCTCGAGCAGGTACTGATTAATGCCAAAGCAAATGGCGGTCAGTAAATTAATAGTATTTAATAGTTATCTCTGAGGAGGCATATACTCCACTGTACCAATCAAATCTGCCGCGTGAACAGCAGAAAGGTAAAAATAAAAGCCCAGGGTGTGCCACAATTACAAGCCGAAGCCAGTCCCTGACAAAAAGAGCAAGAGGAAAGAGACCAAAAAAAATCGAGCGCAAATCAAACAAACGTGCAAAAAGCACTTAGATCAGCTAGATCTCTTCCCCAAGTGAGATAATCGCAATGCTAAAAGAACTGACAAATACAAGAACAAAACAGCACCAGGACCACCGCCTTACAACAGTCAGTAGTATAAAGTACCAGCGAGGGGGTGGGGTGCGAGGGATAAGCACTTTTACAAACTCTTAATACAGAAATATATATATATAAAAAATCTGTTCGCATAATGGTTTCCAACTCTAAAGATTTTCTCTGCTCGTCCCAGCGTCCCCTCGGACAAACGAAATGCCCCGACATATATTCCATACCGGTACTGGTGCTATACAGATGGACGAACAAAACCTATTTACACTGCTGCACACTAACAGATGAACAACCTGACAGACGGATTAAAGTAGATTAGTGATTAGTTTCATACAGTCTTCATTTTGTCTGAGAATATGGAAATAAACGAAACTTGCTATGAACACAATTTATTTATAAAAAAAATCTATATATAGACATTGGAAAAGTTTCCAAATACAGCCCTTACAAGTTAGTACTTTATCTTAAGCTTCAATGAAATCTGTGGTGCTTGTAAACGAAACAGTCTTTAAGAGAAAGCCGTCAATGTCAAACTTACTTCTAAAGTAAAAAAAAAAGAACATATTATTTATATGCGTTGTTTGAAGTTTACACAACCTTTAGCTATGAATAGACATAGTTAACATAACATGGCAATACTTTTAGCTTTCAGACACAAACCAATTAAATAGTGTTGTGTTACAATTTTAAACTAGAGGCCCTTAGGCTCATCTGAACCAACTTGTCCGAAAGTCATCTTGGAGTCCCAATCAGAACAATTTTAGTTATTTTTTGTTTATCTACAAGTCACCCTGATACTTCCTATCAAGTGTAAAGTCAATTAGCCTTTCGGTTCAGAAGAAGAAGGTCAAAAGAGATTTTCAAGATGGTCGCTGTCGCGGGAAACTTGGATTCCCAATTTGAACAATTTTAGCTAATTTTGATCTACAAGTCACCACAACCCTTCTTACGAAGTTTCCAGTCAGTTGGACTTTCGGTTCCCGAGTAGAAGTTCAAAATAGATTTTCAAGATGGCGGCCATGGCAGCCAACATCGATTTCTGATAGAAATCATTTTTGATCTAAAAGTCACCCAAATACTTCCTACAAAGTTTCGAGTCAACTGCATTTTGGTTTAGGAGAAGGAGTTCAAAATAGATTTTCAAGACTGCCGCCATGGTTGCGATCTTGGAATTCCAATCTGTACTATTTTAGCTATTTTTAATCTAACATTTAACTCGGGACTTCAAATGAACGTTTCAAATCAATTGGCCTTTTGGTTAAGGAGAAGAATTACAAAATATATTTTCAAGATAGCGTCTGTGGCGGCCATCTAGGATTTCCTACTGAAATGATTAAGATATTTTCTATTTTCAAGTCACTCCGATACTTCCTACCAAGCCTCGAGACAATTGGCATTTCCATTCAAGAGAAGAAGTTCAAAATAGATTTTCAAAAGGTGGCCATCTTGGATTTTGGATCAGAACAATTTTAGCTTTTTATCTCTACAAGTCGCAACGACACATCCTGCCAAGTTTAGAGTTAGCTTCAGGAGAAGATGTTTAAACTAGATTTTCAAGATGGTGGCCATACCAGCCAGTTTGGATTCTACATCGGAACGATTTTCGTTGTTTTTTTTTTTTTTTTTTTTTTTTTTTTTTTTTTTTTTTTTTTTTTTCTCTACAAGTCGCCCTGATCTTTCCTACCAGGTTTCAAGTAGTTCAAAGTAGATTTTCAAGATGGCAGAGGTAGAGCTATCTTGGATTACTGATCTGAACAATTTTAGCAATTTTTGATTAACAAGATATCCTGATCCTTCCTACCAAGTTTGGAACAAATTGGCATTTCGGTTCAGGACTAGAAGTTCAAAATAGATTTTCAAGATGGTGGTCATGGCGGCCATCTTGGATTTCTGACTGGAACAATTTTAGCCATTTTTGGTCAGCATGTTGCCCTGATATTTCCTAGCAGGTTTCGAGTCAACTGGCCTTTGGGTTCAGAAGAAGAAGTTCCAAAAAGATTTTCAAGATGGCCGCCATGGCGGCAATTTTAGATTTCCACTCAGAACGATTTTAGCTATTTCTGATTTACAAAGTACCCTGATACTTCCTACAAATTTCAAGTCAACTAGTCTTTCGGTTCAAAAGAAAATCAAAATAGATTTTCAAGATGGCGGCCATCTTGGATTTTAGATTGGCACGATTTTAGCTATTTTTATCTACAAATGTCCCCGATATTTTCTAGCAAGTTTCCCTATATTTCCTAGCAAGTTTCGAGTCAACTGGCTTTCGGTTCTTGAGATGTAGTTCAAAATAGATTTTCAAGATGGAAGCCATGTCGGCCATCTTGGGTTTCGAATCTAAACAATTTTAGCTATTTTTTTCCCCCCGATGCTTCCTATTAAGTTTCACGTCAACTGACCTTTTGGTTCAGGAGGAGACGCAAAAAAATGTATTTTCAAGATGGCGGTCATGGCGCCCATCTTGGATTTCTGATCGAAACGATTTTAGCTATTTTTGCTCTACAAGTCACCCCTATGCTTCCTACCAAGTTTTAAGTCAGTTGGCCTTTCGGTTCAGGAGAAGAAGTGAAAAATAAATTTTCAAGTTGGCGGCCATCTGGGAGTTTCAATCGGAACGATTTTAGCTGTTTTTGATCTACAAGTCACCCCGATGCTTTCTACCAGCTTTCAAGTCAACTGGCTTTCGGTTCAAAAGAAGAAACAAAAAAAAAAATAGGTTTTCAACATGGTGGCCATGGCAACCATCTTGGACTTCGGATCGAAACGATTTTAGCAATTTATTTATCTACAAGTCACCCCAATTGTTCCTACCAAGTTTCAAGTGAGTTGGCCTTTCGGTTCAGGAGAAGAAGCAAAAATACATTTTCAATATATGGCGGCCATCTTGGATTTCCGATCGGAACAATTTTAGCTTATTTTGATCAACAAGTCACCCCAATGCTTCCTACTAAGTTTCAAATCAATTGGCCTTTCGGTTCAGGAGAAGAAGCGAACAATAGATTTTCAAGATGGCGGACATGGCGGTCGTCTTGGATTTCGGATCGAAACGATATAAGCTATTGCTGATCTACAAGTCACCCCGATACTTCCTACCACGTTTCAAGTCAATTGGCCTTTCGGTTCAAGAGAATAAGATAGAAAAGATTTTCAAGATGGCTGCCATTGCGACCATCTAGGATTTCGGATCGGAAAGCTTTTACTTTGTTTTTATCTTCTAGACACCCCTAAGCCCCAAACCAAGTTTCGAGTCAACCTGCTCAACAGTTCAGGAGGAGGTTTTGAAAATGCGAAAAGCTAACGGACGGACGGACAGACAGACGGACGGACAAACGAACGGACGACGGACAACAGGCGATCGCATATGCTGACCTGGAGCTTCGCTCCCCATTAGGCTTATAATAAAGCTATAAAGATTTAGAAATCACATTATAATTCATTTTTTACCTTATAAACTGGGCATTGATTTCAAGGGAAACGATCCAGTGTCATACAAGAATAGTTTTCATAAAACAACCTAGATACAAGAATTGCTTTTGGAAAATACCTGAACATGCTTTACTAACATTTGCAACATTCGGCCTTTCATATATTAATAAAAAAAATTCGGGTCAAATATATACATTTTGTTGAAAAAAGGTAGCTAATCATATATTCGGCAGGTGCATTCTTATTATGCCATATATAGGATGTAACCCCACTCCTCACTCCGCACGACCCACCCCCGCCAACGAGGTTTCAACAAATAAAGGACTGTTTGCAGTTTGTTAGCCTGCTTCGGTGGCTCAGTTGGATATGTGTCCGACTTGAGATCAGGAGGCTGCGGGTGTGACCCCCCGCCGGGTCGGAATCATTCTTTCATGATTGATCATGATACGGTTATCCCCTCTCTTCCGCTGATACAAGAAGGACGGTTGTTTACTGTGTTAGTGAATACCAGAAAAAGAAAAACATCTTATGTGCAATAAATGCTGAACCTAAACTCTGAGAGCCCACATTTCCAAGAAGAACTATATTTGTCATTATAAAAGTTATTTTGATGTTGAATTCAAATGTAAAGCGTGTTCCAGATATTTTGAGTCTCGATACCATCTAGACTTTCATAAGCATAGACATTCGCAAAATCTTCATACGCATCGACGTTCGCAAAATCAGATTTGTTCGTATTATGGGATATTTTACAAACAAAAAAGTGCCTTGAATGAACACATTAGAATTAAACATTAAAAGTCAGCCAAAAATGGTGAAATGTAACATTAAAATTTTGCAATAAGGAGTTTCATAGAGTCGGGCACCAGCAAGACCATATCAATACACACTATGACAGAACGCCATATAGATGTAACAAGTGAAAAAAAAATATCACAGCTCAACTAGCCTGAAACGATATATAAAAGACTGTTCTGGCACTGCTTCGAGGTGCTTAGTTTGCAAATTCAGCGAAAGAAAAGTGAACAATATATGTTTTACGACATTCCTCTATGGCACCTTTAATTTTAAATAAATATGTGTTACACGTACCAAATATACAACTGTGTCTAAATGCAACTACTTTACACCAAATCATATTCTTACACAGGCATTAATTTCAGTAAATATATCAATAAGTTATAATGTCTTTCTCGATTTGAGTTGAAAGGTATGCTTTTTCAGTTTTCTTGTTATATGAATTGGGGGAGGGTGTTTCAAAAATCCCAGCCACACATCCCTACCACAAAAAAACATCCTTAAGTAACACACCTATATCCCTGAGGGTACGGTACCGTACCGGAGACACTTCCTTGTTCTTTATTTTGGGCTATGCTTGGCGACTGTTGCAATTTGTTGGCATCAGGGTATACCAAAACATACGCTTTTCTTCATGGTTCAAAGTGAAACCTAACTTACAGTGCAGAGTTCAGAAGATATTACAGAAAACACGTTTACTTTAACTCCAGTGGATGAAATGTAGTTTTCATATTTCGTAGACAGCCGTACCACTCAGACCGATACCATCGACGGTTGTATCAGTGCTGATCGACGGTCGTATCCCAAAATCTTTTATGTCTATAAAATCTGCCAGAGAACATAAATTATGCCAAGCATCCTTTTTTGGTAGAAGTAGCAGTGGTAGGTGAAATATATCAGGACTTTTTATTTTTTATTGCTTTCTGACCAATTTAAATACATTGAATTAAAGAAATTCTATAAAAAAAAATCTATGTTTTTTGACAGAACCGTCGTTGTTATTGTTGTTTCGGTATCACAAGGCTGTACAGATGAACAGCAAATAATACGATACTTCCTTAAAAAATCGACGGCATTCAAAAATGTTAAAACTTTCGTGTTCGATCATCTACGGCCATCATATCAAGGTCATTCCTCTGTCGACATCCATAGCGCTCGGTCGGAAACATATACCTCGGTCGAAAGCAACTTTACACAGTACTGGCTCGGTCCACAGCACAGGTAGCGATATTAAAATTAACCCAGTGTTGTAAAACCTAAAGTCTTGTATTTCCTATATACAAACCATTTCTACGTTAGAATGTCTATGTTAGTCTTGTCATTGTTTTGTTTGTTACTTGTCTTTCGTTATAGGTAAGTTATTCTAAACTTTCTCAAATTCCCGAACTGGGTCTACAATCACAAAGGACCAGAAACTGAATTACACTATAGTGAAGTACGAGGAGATGTGTTACGGCCGTCACGGCACCAACACCAGCTGTAGTGGCGATAAACAGAACGGGCCTTAGAAGCAATGTACACACTCCCATAAAAATCGAAAATGAAATGAAGTCCGCACAAAGCGCGGTGAAATTTCTGCATAGATTGACAGATGGTAGTTTGTAGATGTCTGTTAGTCTCTATTTTCGCTGTTTACACACGACTTATTGATTGTTTGTCCGGTAATGACAGACCAAGACACTACCTTCCTTTACAGATTTAGTGTTATATTTATTCTTAGATGGCTGAAGTGTCAAATCAATGTTTTGACATTATGTCACCTATCTGAAAAATTAATGTTTAAGATGAATGGATACACTTTCAGCGGGACAACTCTGTCAAAATTAATTCTTTCACTTTTCGAAAAAACATTCTCTAAAAGGAAGGAATTAGGTCCCAAGAGAAGCTGCTCCTAAGAGGAGCTGTTTACAGGAAGGCAAACATGAGAGCACAAACGGTTTATCTCTTGTAAACATGGAATGGCAGAAAGTCTTCCAGGTGTAGCTGACGATACGCTTGTCCTGCATGTTTCACTACTCTTAAGGGCAAATGTAATCCTCTAGTGGAGGTTAAGATCCCTCGGGGAAGCCTTTAGAGTGTATTTGTAGCGATTTTTTTATCCATCGTGGGAGCTTTACATTCTCCAGCTCCTCGCAAAACGTATTCTTTAGCAGGTGTTCATCAGGCATTCTGGTACCATAATCAGCCTTAAAAGACAGTTTGATCAAGGTCTGCACTGTTCAGCCTGTATTATTTACATACATCACTAGAACGCGTGGATATGTTCAAATGTTAGGATAAAATGGCAAGGAGTTTTGGTGTGTAAAGATTTGGTAATTACAGCAATAATTCCTGTTTAAGGAGAACGTATATTTATAGGGACAGCAACGTCAGAAAATGTATCTACGGACATGAGCGCCCAGCGAAGAGTCAGCTGAGCCTGCACATTTATGCAGTCTGGTCAGTCTGGGCGCATTTTAGATAGAAAAGATGCATTATTTCTTCATGCGGACAACGAAGATTCAAATCAGACTGCGCGGATATGCAGACGGATTCGTGTTATTGTTGGGCGCACATGTCAGAAGGTACGTTTTCTCACGTTCCGGCAGTTATTGACTTACTCTCACACTGTCTTCCACCATTCGTCCTTTTGTAGAAGTAGTTATTGTTGTTACACTCACTGCATCTCGTCCATTTTGGTGTAGGACAATATGCAGTCTTACAGTTTCCAATCAAATGACAGGCTGTATCAAAAATAAACACTTCAGTTATGATAAAATGATAAAACGGATCAAAACTCAAATGATGGGCTGAATGAAATCAACTTCAAATTTCAAAATCAAAATGTACTGGAAAAAAAAACACTCATCAATTTACTTTCAAAAACCCTAGCAGTGTGTCTGTGACGCATTCAAAATCCATTTTCATCTTTACCTAATACTGTAATCTTTCAGATATTTTATAAAAAATTAGAAAAGAAACACTTGGGTAGAATGTATTTGAAATGATAAATAATGAGAACATATACATTTTAGACAAATTAGATTGACATCGGAAAAATACAGTCAACTTCCGTTATCTCAAACGACAAGAGACTAGACATTTTGGGTCGAGATAACAGTGGTTTGAAATAAAGTTAGTTTAAATGTAAGGAATGTATTATATATATATATATATATATATATATATATATATATATATATATATATATATATATATATATATATATATAGTTCGTCTGTCATTACTGACAATATCAATCTTAATCACATGCGAGAAATGCTACTGTTTGTGTGTTCTAAAATGGCTGATTAGACCAATTCTAGCTCTAAACTGTCTGTTGCAGATGGAACAACAGATGTCAGAGCAAGACAGCTTTGTTGGTGATGCCAAAGCTCTGGCTTTGCGCTGTGCACGTTTCTGCTCGGCTTCGCTGATTCTCAAATTCACTAGCACCTCTTTTAATGAGGCCTCGCCACTTTGCTTGGTACTGTGCAATTTGTTCCCATGACTCTGTTGGTATGTTGAAATCCTTGAGGGAGGCTTTGAGGGTGTCTTAGTATCGCTTCTTCTGGCCACCATGGGAGCGTTTGCTTATTTCTAGTTCTCCAAGGATTTTCTTTGGCAAACGTTCCTGGTAACATGGCTTGTCCATCTTAACTGTGCCAGTTTCAGAAGAGTATGTACACGCTGCATCCCTGACCTTTTCAGGACTTCTGTGTCTGGAATCCTTTACTGCCACTTAATCTTTAAAAGTTTTCTAAGGCAGCTTGTATGGAAGGTTTTCAGTCTTTTGGCGTGCCGCTGGTAAACTCCACGTTTCGCATGCATACAATAGTGTTGGCAGCACCACAGCTTTGTAGACTTCCAGCTTTGTGTCAAGCCTGATTCCACTTCGATTCCAAACACTAATACGTAGTCGGCCAGATACTGCACTAGCTTTGGCAATCCTTGCATTGGCTTCATCATTAATGTGTTATCTTGTCTACCACTTGTTATCTTTGACCTTTCACTGTAATGGTGGGCATTTGTAAGGCTTGCCAGATGCTGGGTGATAAACCACCTCGGTCTTTTTTGATGCTGGTTGTGAGGTCATAGCTGTCACAGGAGTAAGATACTTGATCCACACATTTTGCATCTTTACTTCTGTTGGAGCACCCTTTGCCATTTCATCAGCAAAGAGGAACTCGCCTAGCACCTCTGTCTGCTCTTTGAATTTGGCTTGCAACCTTCTTAGGTGGAAAAGCTTCCCATCAAAGCGATACCTAATAGGTATACCATTGTCACCATCCTGGAAAGCAGCTGTAAGCATGGCAGAGAACATCATTCTGAACAGAGTTGGGGCTAGTACACAGCCGTGCTTGACACCATTTGTCACAGGGAATGGATAAGAAAACTCATCATCATTTTGGACCCTTGCAGACATACCATCGTGGAACTGCGTAACCATTGCTATGAACTTGGCCGAACAGCCAAACTTCGTCATAATATTCCAAAGACCCTCACGACTGATTGTATTAAATGCTTTGGTAAGGTCAACAAAGGCCATGTAGAGGTCCATGTTCTGTTCCTGGCATTTCAAGCTGCTTCAAAAGTCATGCTTCGCTTGGGTCATTCGTATGGACTAAGAGTGAGAAAACAATCATTTGTAATGATTGACTGAGTTGTGGTTAAACGACACGTCAACCCTAATGGGTCATTTTGTGTCGTCTCCCACAGAAAGGGAGAAGAGAGATAGAAGGAATAGCAAAGGAGATGAAAGAGAGGGACGGAGGAGAATTTTGCTTGTGATGAGGTTGAACGACACGTCAACCCTTGTGGGTCTTTATGTGTCGTCTCCCAGAGATAGGGAGAAGATACATGGAGATAGAAGAGATAGTGGAGGAGATGAAAGAGAGGGACAGGGGAGAAAGGAAGATGAATGACAGTGAAACAACAGATAAAATACAAACACTTCCCCTCTACCCTTATCTGCTGCATTCCCCAACTGTAAGCTAATATCAGTTGGACGCCCCAGTGACGTAAGATACACAACACCTTTGGACTCCCAACCACCCCGCCATTTGTAATGAATTATGGCCAATGTGACATGTGAAGGATGGGCCTATCTTTCATTTTGCAGTCCATTCACTATGATACGTGGTTGTACATGGTCTAGTGGCTATTCCACTTCCGTTATACTTCCAGTAGTCCACCAGATTAACTAGACACAGCCACCCGCTTGCCCTGAGTCAGATTCATCAACTTTTATTTTTATAAGTACTCAATTTTCCCCTTAGCCGTAGTGCAGTGGAACAAAGTTCCAGCTGAGATGCTTGTCCGGCCTACTCTGGACCAATTCAGAGAGGCAGTTAGGTCTTGCGACCACCAAATGCCTTAAACAAAAGAAACCCTTTTTTTACCCTGCTTTTAGTTTTTTCCTACCATTTTAATATTTTAACTCTTTCACCCTTTCACTCACTACTTGTTATTTTATACTGTCACTAATTTGCCCTGATACGCAGAAAACCTGCACAGAATCCTCGCAAGGGGGTGTTGCAGTACTTCTAGATAGATAGAGAGTCCAGACAGTGTTCTTAGAATGGATAATGACTTAATGTGTTCGGTGTGTGAGGCAAATCCCACCTCATTTAATAACAGTGAAATTCAAACGTTGCGAATAAGTTTGAACATGACTGTTACTTAAAAGTCCTCACAGAGACTTTTTTTCGGATGCCTCGTTCGTGAAGAGTATACTTCCAGTAGATAGTCGAATATACGTACGCTTTTCCTGGGCCACTGCAATGTTAACCACTTTCAAAAATGGCGGCTTTTGTTAGATAAGTTCAGGGTAATGTAAAACTTTTATCTCTATTATTTTGTCCGCTTTGATTAATCAAACATATTCGGTTGAAAAGTCACTGTTATTACTTGATCAGTTATCATTGTTACTTTCAATAAAATAGCCACAATTTGCCAAGATACAGGCTTCATTAAATATATCAATGCTTATTATATCATCATTATTTTGTTTCCTTCGTAAACAGATGCTTCACGAACATGGTGAGTCGTTGAGGTAGCACCTATCTTGCTGATTCGAGTCCACAGTTGAACTACAACAGCCAGTCTGGGAATGAATATGGCATCATTTCATCACCATATCATTGCCATTTGAAGCAGTTTCCTTTACTGAGTTTCTTTGCGCTTTCTCATAAACTCAAAATCGTTTACTTTCTTTACTTCCGACTGTCAGATTGCTGCGTTATTTTAATACACGAGTGCGTAAGGGAGGTAATACGCGCGTGGCACGAGAACTAATTCACGGAATGGCCGAATCTAATAATGCGTTTAACCACTACACTGCAATTTCTTTCACCATTGAAGACTACCTATTAAGGGAAATGGACACACTTCATATTTTCCGCCCCTTTTCCGATTAGAGACGACTTTTGTGACTTCCTGCTTGGTTTACTTCATACTGAACTCCACTGGAAAAGAAGCCTATTCATTAAAAAATGTTTTGAAAGAGCTTACTGTCCTGAAGAAGTAGTAGTTCTTCTGAGGAACGGAAGCTGGATTCGCGTCTGATTGGTGTTCTGGATGTAGTGGATTTTATTCTCGGTCCAGGAATCATTCTTTCTTAGTGATTATCCATTAGATTTTTATATTGAGGACAATCGGTCCTTTCGATAATCGTCGTTTAGTGACGAAAAATGTTCTTTTTCATTCCTATACGGTTTTGGCTCGGGAGTTATACGAGGGCTAACACTGAAAGTTACAAGGATTTCGGGGATAAAAACCGATGGGTTAAGGAGAGTCTATATTTTACGGTATTAATCGAGCCAGTATTTTACGGTACTATCCTGTCGATAAGACTTAAAACACAGTAAAAAATTAATTAATCAAGTCGTATTGACCTTCAGATGGTTATACAGATAAATATGAGGCCTGCACATCGGGAGAAAATAGTAACAATAACAGTATAATATACATGGATCCAGTGCCAATTTATTATTCGACTGCGATTCCAACTTGGTACAGGTCTACGGACATTGTAGTGTCGGGTTTCTCTCAAACACACGCGCACGCACGCGCACATACACGCACGCGCACACATTAAACATATGTTCCCATATGCTGCATATCATATAAATACTTATCTGCGCCCTCCATCCCAAAACGCACACCTTCCGTCATCTGCATATCTTTAAAATATCTTCAAATAAACTTTTGAAGTATGAAAGGAAGTATTTAAGGTCTTTTACAAATTCAAAGTTTTTATTTTTAGATAGTTTCCGATGCACCAAACTCTTCCTCCCTATCTTCGTCAGCGGTCTGTGAATTATAACCCTCCGATTCATGCGTTACCGGTGCACGGTCTTTTTTTTTTTTTTTTTTTTTTTAAATATCAAGAAGTACTTCGTTGCTAGTGCCAGCCGCGTGCATATTCTCTCTCAGTTTAAAGCGAACGTAAAGCATGTAAGCGATTCCAAGTTTACGAGAAAACGCAAAGATACTGACAAATTCTGCCTTATTTCTCAGTAAAGGGAAATGCTTCGAATT
This sequence comes from Anodontia alba, assembly GCA_964016985.1. Taxonomy (NCBI): domain Eukaryota; kingdom Metazoa; phylum Mollusca; class Bivalvia; order Lucinida; family Lucinidae; genus Anodontia; species Anodontia alba. Next base: position 8,150,760 of record OZ024821.1, read on the forward strand.
TTTACCCTAGCCTCGCGAATTATGGTAATAAAATGGTACCATGTTAAATCCAAAACTTGCTTTTGTAGTCCAAATGTGGACTCGAATCCGCAAGGCAATCGTTACATCACTGCCTTACCATGTTCTTATTATATAGTCAACAAAGCATGTAAAAATGGTAAAAGAAAAGTCCAGGGAGTACCACAATCATAAACCGCAGCCCTTCCCAGACCCCAAGAGGAAGAGGAAACCGACAAATCCAAACAAGCACAAATCGAACAAACGTACGAAAAGCATTAAGATTAGCTTTCTCTTCCCTAAGCGAGGTAGTCTCAATGCTAAAAGAGCTGAAAAACATAAGAAAAAACACAAGAACAAAATGACACAAGGCAAGACATAAAACAAATCGCCTCGTAGAATAAACCACAAAGCAACAAAAAGTAAGACTAACACCGGGACCACCGCCTTAGAACGGTCAGTAGAGTAAACCACCCAGGGTTTAAAGCACTTTTACAGCTAGCCAACCTCACCCTGGGTCCCGATGTTATTCTTAATACAGAAAAATCATAAAAAATCGGTTCGCATAAAGTGTCCCAACTCAGTCAATGCATCAAAGCGAAAACATAAAAATCAAATTAATCACTATAATAAACAAAGAAGAGTACTCATGGCAAATTCTATTGTATGCCAGAGTAAATGAAAACCAATAGTTGAACCACGGCGGGCCAAGCCAAAGACATATCGTCAAACCCTAACCTACAGGTTAAAGTTTTACGAAGAGGCCGTCATTGAGTCTGAGGCCCGAACCGCCGTCGTGCCATTAAAGAATGAAGCATAGCCATCAACAATGATTGGGTTGACAACTAGGCATGCAGTCTGCCACATAATATAGTAGTTGCGGTCATGGTACCAAAGCCGTAATTCAAAATCATAAATCCATAAACGAATGACGAATCAGAATGTTCAGACCAACAGACATGGACCCCAGAACAAAGGGTGTAATCAGGCGTCCGCGGATAGTAAGCATTACTTAGCCAATTCTTTTATAACGGTTAATTAGTTTTCTGAATTGCTCCGAAAAGTTAAATTTTCCTATAATTTTTCTAAATCTGTACACTAAGTCACCGTAAAATTCTGGTTCCGATATATCTTAATGCAGAAGTGTTTTCAGACTGACGCTATATTTTTCTACCAAATAAACCATTATTATCAATGCATAAGGCCTGCTCTCAGGTAGAAAACGACGATAACAGAATAATAATATAGTAAACATTGGTCATGTCTCAGTTCGAAAAGTGGTTGTGTCATGATATATGAAGAAGCCTTAATGGCATAAGCTTAAGGTCATTACTGGTACCAGTAACGATAACTCCTGCAAGACAAAATCACATTTTTCCTTATAACTTATTACCAAACAATCGGTATACCGATGGGTGTTAACTGTTCATCGTTGCTTGCCGACTTGTTTTTATACCCGTATGAGGCGGAGTTTGAACAAAGTCTCCTCAAAGCAGGCAAGAAACACCTTGCACAACAATTCAATTTCACCTACAGATATATAGGTAATGTATTGTCTCTGAAAAACACCAAAATTTGCAGAGTATTTGGAATTCATCTATCCACGTGAACTTGAAATAAAGGAAACAACGGAGACTGCAGCCTCCTCCTCATACTTGGATTGTTGCCTCTACATTGACAATGAAAAGGTTTACGACAAACGGGATGACTTCAATTTTCCCATTGTTAACTTTCCATTCTTGAGCAGTAATATCCCTTCTGCATCAGCATACGGCGTTTACGTATCACAGTTAATCCGTTATGCCAGAGCCTGTTCAAATTATCAGGACTTCATGGAGCGTGGGAAAGTGCTCACTACAAAGTTGTTTAGCCAGGGGTGTATAAAAACCAAACTGATAGCAACACTTGAGAAGTTCTATGGGAGACATCGTGATCTGGTCAATCCCTACAATGTGGCAGTTTCCAGAATTGTTTCAGATGTTTTTTTGCCAATGACGAGCCATACGTAGACTTCCAAAATTCTGGACATACGCTTCTACCTACATTTTTTTCGTTCAGGCCTATAGGCATGGTGGGCGAAGCTTGCTTACCAAGTAATGCTTATATCCGTGGACGCCTGATTACACCCTTTATTCTGGGGACCATGTCCGCATTTTAGAACAACAACATCCCTGAGGTGCAGTGTGTGTTTTTATCATGCAAATGAAGTCTGCCATAAGGTTGCCGCAAAATTGCGGCAAACATTTGACTGTACTAAGGGAAAAGGGACTTTACAAAGCTAAAAATATGCATGCGCAGACCCTCAGGGATGTTGTTGTTCTAAAATGCGGACAGCCTGAACACTTAAGACACCTGAAAACATACTCTATGTAAGATTTCTGCTCAGATATTTGTTTTTTATCTTGGACAGATATTTGAGCATTTGATACTAATGTTTTATGTATAAGGTTAACGTTCTATGACACAGTCCCTTTTAATATGCATCTGCAAATATCTCTCCTTAGAGCCCCATCCTCCCTCCCTGGGCTTCATAATCTTTACTAGCAGATCCCCAGTTTAGAAGCTCTAACATTTCTATTAAAGGAGTCCATAGTTGAAGAGATTTGACAAAAACAATTTCAGATATGAGTAAGCATGCTCATTTGGCTTGCTACATGTATTTAATTCAGCACATTTAGATAACTGGTTTCCATGCATAATCTTATCAAGTCTATACGCATCTTAAGTTCATCGAAAATGAAACTCATGGTTTATGTTTCTAAATTTCTATGCATGATTCTTTATGATCCTGAGTAAATGTAAATGGAATTACAGTCTTTGAGAAAGTTTTGGGTTTTAATTGCAAAGAAAATAAACTTACCATTTTCAAAAACCTTTTAGATTAAATTTAAGAATCCATATAGATAACAATATTCCAATGAAAATTTATTCACACTGATCTAGCGAAACACAGAATTACATATATTCCACAATAAAACAAGAAAATCACTATCAGGTCCTTTACTTTCTAATTTGTTACTCATTCAGTGCTATCCTATAAATAACTCCACTTTTTGGTTAAAAAGCAAACTATCTGACCACTTTTATGATATCTTAATTAAAAGCACATTGGTGTAATGGCAACAGGGCCATAAATATTTCCCTAAGTCTGTTTTGCATAATTACAATTATTTTCTGGCAATGTTCTGGCAAAGTTGACCATAAGCTTGCCATAATGCTATAGAAATTCACTTCTGCACTGAACTTAACAGGTTAAAAATTTTCAAAGTGTCTGACCAGAAGAAAACGTTGATATGGATCATGTCAGCAGACTGTTGTTTTTTTCCCCCATTGAAGACCCAGTTTTGGTTGTTTTATATTATCACTGTCACAGTGATCTATGTTGTTAACATTCAGCAGTTATAAAAATTTGCAAATGTATGTTGGAACTCATTGATGTAACCCCATTTCAGAATGTTTTTTTATTTGAATATAATTATCAATATTGGGATGGTCTGCTGCTTAGAGTATAATTATCTTTGTCTAATAAATTTTGAAACTCCAAATAAACAACTGAATTGAATGAAATAACCTCTAGTAATCATCAGATTCAGAGATAATGGCAAATCTCTGGCAAACTACCTCAAAAAAGAAAACTTTCTGGCAAACTTTTGGCAAGCTCCTTTATCCCCAATATCTTTTGGCAAAGTTCTGGCAAACTCCCCCCTGCTAGTAAGGTACTTTGCCAGAGCATTGCCATTAGCGGCAATGATCGGCAAAGTTTAGCGGCACAGTTTTTCTTTGCTGCAACCATGCCGCTGCCTTTTAGCGACATTATGGCACAGAATCTTTTTCATAAGTTCAAACGGTTTGTTCGCCCGTAGTAAGATAACGGTTCGTTACCCCTACTGTGGCATTCGTCCAAACAAATTGTGGTCATTTCTTAACGAACTTCTTATGTGTTAGTAATGTATTTATAAAAAAAATTAACAGCGTTCTTCAACGTTCTTCGTACGAATTAACCTTGTTAAAAAAAAAAAAAAAAAAAAAAAAAGATAACGTACTAATTATGATGCGACAACCTATCACTACCGTTGCTGCTGCGACTTCCAGACGATCGAGTTCCGTGCTTGGCGTGCTTTAACCTATGAGTACCGTATCGCTAGCGTTCTGCTTGCGTTTTTCGAGCATAGGCTTATTGACCTACCCATTGGGGTATTCAAAAACATATTTCAGTACCACTTCGACAGTTCTGATTAGTAGCTCGAAGAATTAAGATATATATGGAGTGTGCGGCGAGACTACGGCGCTTCTATATTCTGGCAGTACTACAGCACGATTGCATCCAAACTGAAATTGCATTGCATACTCGTATATACAGGCTACAAGACGATCTGTCCAAGTGAAGCAAATGGTTTATATACCTATACGCCACACTATACGCAGGGCACACGCAGAGCACGCACAAGAGAGATATTTGATATTCGTTGATATTCGTTTCGCATTCGCCCTGGTTCGTTAACATATAGTTACTCGTACGTTATGAACTCTATCTGGTGTCGTTTCAAATTCGTTTTCAGTTCGTTATTTTAAGCCCCAACGAACTATTTTGTCGGGGTTTTGTGCGTTTTTGTGCGTATTCGAGCTTTGTCAAGTTTGTGCCATTCATTCACGGTACGTTACCTCAATTCGTTATAGTGTGAAGGCGCCTTAAGATATGCCCTTTAAACTCAGCCAGTCTTCCAAATGTGCATATTATTCAGAATATTTTTATTTATTAGACGAATCCTGCAATATGATGTATTTATTAAAAATAATTATTATGTTTATGTTGCTATTTGAACCATTTTAATAACATTTTATCATGTTGAGCGTATGTTCCTTGAAACCAAGGGATGGGGTAACAATTCATAATTATTTACTGACAAATTATCATTCTGGTGTGCATTATTATTCAGATTGTCTATATATATCTAGAATATTTAAAGCAATATTGACCTTTGGAAATCGACTGAATTTATCAAAACTGTTCAATTATTTAGAAACAAAATAGAGTTTTGCTATTTTGGGGGTAGCGTTAATTATAAATTATAAAGCATTATCTCGTTTTCCATTTCGGTGGACAAACACTTTGATTATTAGGTATATTAAAGTTTGCTTTACATCCTTAAGACTTTCCTGCATTTTGCATTTTCTTATGCCATTCTGTTGCAATAACTTAATGTATCCTATAGGTGTTAATTGCTGGGTTAGAATAATTTTCTCATGGTTACTAGGGCCTAGAACAACTTTGAAGAAAAATGCTTAAAGAGGTACATCTTTGAAGCACTAGAACTCTGATACCAGGTAGTGACTTCAGTTTTTATTGCTTTATAACTTTAACAAGGAGAAAAAAAATGGGAAAGCAAAATGCAGAATTTAAAGAAAATCTATTTTTTGGATAAAAAGTTGCACCATGTGTCAGTAATGACCTTAACCTTATTAAAATATTTACAACCTTGTTTACCTCTATATGTGTGTTGATAGTTTCTACCTTAGATATATTAGGTTTAGCACTATATTCTGTCAGAAAGAACATTTTATTTAATATTTTTGAATATTTGCAACCTGATCAAATATTCAAAATTGCTGCACACATGACAAAACTTTCTCTTGGTATATCTTGCACATATTTGCCAAGGCTTACCTTCAATTAAGTTTAATCACAATCAATATAAGTTTACTTCTAGTGAATACTTACAGTGAATACGTTTGTCATATGCAACAATTAGGTTACTGTGACCTCACCATCGATCTCTGATCTGTTTTCCTCTCAAATTCCTTCCGGGCATATCTTCTAAACTTCATGCCCTACGGTGACCATAACTAATATGGAGATACATTTACACATTTTCAACACAGCGTGTCCTGCATCATATGTATGTATATTGACACCTGACTTGTATTACAAAATAATGTTCTCATTTGTAAAACTTGTGTTATTACCTCGTGGAGGTGGTATTTCATGTATTAAAATAAAAACAGGTCACTGTGACTTATATGTTACCTTCTGGTCTATTGCCATCCGATAGCTTGCTTGTTACAAACGTATTACCTATACAAGCTAAAATTTCTGCATATCTCCAAATAAGAAAGGTGTATCCACATAATAATTTCTTTATTCCTCAATGTAAACATATGTTGTGGGTACTTAGAATCGCCTTGGCGAGGTGCTTCTAATGAGTACCCACAACAAATGTTTCATGGAGTAATTAGAAAAAAAATACCCGTACTTTTCTGATGAAAAGAGCGGCTTATCTGGAGCTGTGTTATGTACGGCTATAGTGGTATGTTGCTATGTCACAAACTATACGTAGGCTACTTAGATATTTATTTTGACCTCTGACATCTGATATTTTGTCTGCCTGATAAAAAATTATGTATAATGACATGGATACACACAACAATTAGTTATCTAGTCAAAGATTGTAATTAAAACATATCACATCTCTAGGCATACCTATAGAAACATCCATTTGTAATTTATAACTGTAAAACATTTCGGCATCTTTGCTACGTAGAACTACCCTTAATGGAAGGCCCCGCTTAGTCTACGCAAGTTGGTCGTACTTTGGCTATGCGAAGTATCCATTTAGAACAAACATAACAATAAAACAGCAATTTCTCTTACTTTGACATATGTATTATAAAAATTATCAATTAACATCTCGTTGAAACCTTTGCCTCTCCGTATCGCAACACAGTTCCCGACGCCTGGCTGATCCGTAGCCCAGTAACTGGAAGAATTATTAAGCCAGGACCCGTCTCTCCAGTGGAAGGTTCCTTTGGATAGATTTCGTTTTGCTCCTATCCAAAATCCTGGCTCACATTTTGGTCCTAAAATAAAAGAAAAATAACAATGTTGTTTGCAATGCGAAATCTACAGTGACTGAAAAAGCGTTTCAAGAAAACCAGTACAAATCCCGAAATAAAAATTGTCACATAAATTAATAATTTCTATCTTTAGTGGGCTAGTCATACTTCACAAATTTTCTGCCTTGTTTTACAAGGGCGACAAGGGTATCATGGTCTGCTTTGTACAAAAAGCCATTATCCGAGCTGCAGTTTCCGTCTGCTTCTAACCAGTCTGCACATTGTCCAATTTTGAAACATGTGGAATCCAACTGTGTGTATCCGTTCGGACAGATGACTGAAAAAAATACATTACGTCGAAAAGACGATACTAAGATATAATCATAAACATTCCTGGGCATCCGGAGAATATATAAAACGTCATTTGCAGTAACATCTCCTCCTGATTTACTGAACGTCACCGTTGGGAGTCACTGGTCACTGCAACACATTTTCTAAATATCTAAAAGAAGTATTTACCGAAAGACACAAAAATCTGCGCTACATTCTAGTCATTCAACATCCGAAAGCTTCAGTGGTCCCCTACCCCTCCCCAAGACAACTCTTCCCCTCAATGTGGCGAAAAATATACAACGCGTGCAAAGGTATGCGTGACGCCACCACGATACCAGGCATAGATATAAAGCTTAGGCAGAATCTCACTTGCAATACAGAAATTGTTGTCTGTCTGATAAGCTGCAATACATGTATATCTCACTTACGGTCTGAAAGTGCACTGAATAAGAGTTTAAATATCCCCAGATCTGACTGGAAAACCAAACATTCACATACTCTCCTGTAGCTCTTTACTTCTGGTTATCATTTTGATGATATCATATTTATAAAGAATCGTATAGTGTTTTAGTAAGCATCCGATGTATTAACCCGGGACCCTATTATCTGCTCGAGGCTACACACAGAGGGTGATAACTAAAATACAATGCCATAATCTGATTACCCTACATTAAAATCTGCTTCTCACTGAATCACAACTGATCTTAAAATAGATTAGATTCCATTCCAAACGCGCATAGCTTCACGTCTTATCATTTGCGTTACCTCTTCTTGTTGCTGTTGTCAACTTCACTTTTACGTCAAGAGCGGACTAATAACTGGTAACCAAAGTATGTTGAACATATTATCGCATATACAAAATGTAGGATATCATGCTAAATACAGTCATGAAGACGAAATGTTATTACTGTTATCAATATTATTTACATCACAATTCCATAATGGAAAATGTGATAACAGCTTGACACGGGTAGAGTCATACAAGTGTCCTTGATAACCAGCCTTTGTCGACCCAGTCTGAGAACCGAAAGTTATGTTAATGAATCGAGCACTGGTTATCAGCGGCTGATAGACTGCATCTGTGGCGAAATTTACAATGGATTCTGAATTGCATACGTCGGAAACATTCAGTAAACCAGTCATCACCGTAACAACACTGCTCACGTAATGTAATTAGTTCAGGTCCTAAACAAAGAACGCTCAGAACAAAAACAAAGTCAGGCAGTGAACTGTTCTGAATCAGTCAGATAGATTACTATGATTAGACAGCCTTGCAAACGAGAGAGAGAGAGAGAGAGAGAGAGAGACGAGCATTTCATTATGTATCGAAAAACGACACAGTGGGAGAAACGAGTATTTCATCATGAATCGAAAAACGACACAGTGGATTCAATAAATTAAATGAACTAGTGCTATTGCAGAATTTAACTAGGTTCAAAGCTATTTAAGAAAAAATAAGCAATACTAATGCGTTATTATTCAGAAACAGACCAACAAGGTAGACTACCCAATGTCAATTCAACCTCCTGGGCTTCATAGGTTCCTGAAAAATAAGTGATTTTTAAATGACTGAAAATCGGAGAGAAAGAAGCCTGAATATATAAGGTGACGAATAAGAAATAACAGTCTGATTTCGGTATACATGATACATAAGCCCACTGTTCACATGTGTACTAAGTTTGACCCTTCTATCCCCTACAATTCCTGAGAAAAGCATGACGGACATTTTCAATGTTTTAATGTTTGAAACTTTGAGAAAGGAAGATAGAGAAAAAGGCAACTAATAAGTAGCAGCATCATGTTTTCGGTATACATGATACATCTACCTACTGTCCAAGTCAGTCCCAAGCTTTAATTATCTAGGTTTACTGAGAAAAGAGTGACGAAACTTTTCATCTGGTCTGAAAATGGAGAGGGAGAATATAGAGAAATTTCCAAGGAATGCCACAATCACATGTCGCAGCCAATCCTGACACCAACAAGAAGAAGAAAGAGGCACAAAGCAACAAGTGGAAACCATACAAACGCACAAAAAGCACACAGACCAGCTCTCTCTTCCCCAAGCAAGATGACTGAACTACTAAAAGAACTAGAAACACAAGGACAAACCGCAAGGTAAGACTTAAAACGAATCGCCTCGTAGAATTAACCACAAAGCTACACAGAGTAACAGCAACAGCGGGACCACCGCCTTAGAACGGTCAGTAGTATAAACTACTGGGGTTTTGTAAAGCATTTTTACAGTCGACTAACTTCACCCTGGATCTCGATGCTACTCTTTATACAGACACAAATTTAAAAAATCGGTTCGCATAATGGCTCCGAACGCAGTAGATGCATCATAGCGAAAGCATAAATATCAAATAAATCACTTTGATAAACAAAGACAAGTACTCATTGTTAATTCTACACCGCTGCGAGCCAGAGGTAGTTAAACCACTGTGGGCCAAGCCAAAGACATATCATCAAGCCCCAAACCACTGGTTAAAACTTCGAGAAGAGGCTGTCAATGAGTCTGAAGCCCGAACCACCGTCGTACAATTAAAGAGCGAACCATAACCATCAGCAGTAATTGGGCTGACAACAAGGCATGCAGTCTGCCGCATAATCTAGGCTATAGCCTATTCTGAATTTTTCCGAAAAGTTAGATTCCCCCACAAATTTTCTAATTCTCTATTTTTTATAAACTAAGCATCGTAAAATTCTGGTTTCGATATACCTTGTCTGAAAATTAGACAGCGAAATCAAGAAATAAAGGAACATATAAGAAGCGGTTTATTTTTTGCTTTTGTTAATTATTATTATTATTATTATTATTATTATTATTATTATTATATCGGTACAATACATCCGTCTACGGTCCAAGTGTAAGAAGTTTCAACTCGCTAGACTTCACAGTTGCTAAGAAAAGTGTGACGAAGAATTTCATCTAAAATTGTTACATAATGACAGAAGGACAGAATTACGGTTTGACAGATCTAGTAGCCTCTCTTTTCAAAGCGAGGCTATAAAAATGGTAACGCGGATAAGAAAACAGAATACGTGCATTTGCTCCATAGCTGGATGCAAAGTGAGCTAAAAGGTAGAAGAAATATTTATATTATTCCCCTAATGAAATAGACTGCTCTTACGACATGAAAGCCGCAACAAAGGAATAAAGCATAGCTGCCCAATTTCCCGCCGATCTTGGGAATCGAACCCGGTCCTCCCGGTTAAAAATCCAATGCTCTAACCACTGAGCCAAAGAGTCGACTCACTGACGCAGTTGTCAGAGATTGAATATATACCTACAAGCTATGCATAATCTGCCAAGGCAGATAATCGAGATAGGCGTGCTAGGTCGTACCACTGCATAATTCCAGACTGACTTTGTCAATCAGAACCCGATTTAAGTGACTATGAGCCACTGACAACTAATTCACAGAAATTCATCAGCAGATATCTAAACGAGAAGCAATATGAATATGATATAATGAGTGACCCACAATTTTTCCTTTATGACAGTGCATGTTTTCGAAAAGAAAACTAAAGCAGGAGGGACATTGTAACAAGAAAAGGAAAGCCGACCCATTTACAGATATAGACATTACGAAAACACGCCCATTCAAATATACTGAAAATTTTACCACCAAAAAATGAAAATTTTCAGATAAAACATTCTGGTATTTTTCTTATTTCTGCTCGAAACATAGACTGTGGGTACTCGTTAGAACCACCTCGACGAGGCGGTTCTAACGAGTACCCACAATCTATGTTTTTGAGCAGAAACAAGAGAAATAATGTATACCCCTGTATACCCCAGTTTTACTGTATAAAAGTGGGGTTTAAGGGGGTCAAAATTATACGGGCATGTTTTCATGATGAATTCAGCAGCTGTACGTGAAAGGATGTAAAATTTTATATTAAGCTTCTGACTGCATTCTGCATAGGCCCAGTAAATCATGCGGGCATGCAAAGTGCCATTCAGATATGCAGAGTTTAAATTGTAAAAACTAGAAGGTATAGAATAATTTAAATGAACTGCGCATTCCCTTAACAAACTGCATTCTCATCTGAACATGCGCAGTTCTCATAAGTCCAAAAACCGTTTATGATGACCAGTATTAATGGCATGTCAAAAAACAAGTTAAGAGAAAAGTCCAGGAGTGCCACAATCACAAATCGCAGCCCTTCCCAGACACCAAGAGGAAGAGGAAACCGACAAAACCAAACAAGCACAAATCGAACAAACGTACGAGAAGCACTAAGATTAGCTCTCTCTTCCCCAAGCGTGTCATTTCTACTTTGGGATTAACAAACAGAAGAGACAAGGATGTCAACGGTACATTTGTACTGAAATGGTATGAAAACAGAATTGATGGGAAGGCATACCGAATAATATCACCAAGTTAATACAAAATGTGATTGAATTAATAACCGGGCGTAAGAATAACAAAAAAATCTAGAGTCCCTTCGGGCCACAGATCGCTCGCAACTTGTTCCAATAAAAAAACAATTAACTACCACAAGTTGCCAAACTTTCTCTCTCTGTTGTCACATGGTGGTCATATTGGATATCATATAGGTAGAATTTGTATAAATATCTGCACCAAGAACATAATTCTTCCTCAATAGTTCCTATCACGTTTCGGGTCATTCTGCCTTTCGGTTCAAGAGAAGAAGCTCAATGATGACTTTTAAGATGGTGGGCATAATAGTGTAATCTTGGATTTATGCTCGGAACGATTTTTTTCCTTTTTATGATCTAATTGTTGCTCTGATACTTTCTACAAAGTTTTGAATAAATTTGCCTTTGGGTTCAGGAGAAGTTCAGAATGGATTTTCAAAATGCGGTTGTGATTGCCATCTTGTATATTAAATCGGAACATTTTACCGATTTTTGATCTACAGCTGGCCTTGTACTTCCTAAAAATTTTCGAGTCACTTCGCCACTCGATTCAGGAAAGGAGAGGTTCAAAATAGATTTTCAAAATTCAGGTCATTCCGAAGGTGGCCGTGGCAGCCATCTTGAATTTCTGATCGGAACAATTTTAGCTAATTTTGATTTCCAAGTCGCTCTGATACTTTTTACAAAGGTTTGAGTCTGCTGGCCTTTCTTTGCAGAAGACGATTAAAATAGGTTTTAAAATTGGCGGCCCTCTTGGATTTCCTATCTGAACTATTTAGCAAGTTTTGATGTACAAGTCACTTCGATACTTCCAATGAAATTTCAATTGGCCTTTAGGTTCAGGAGAAGAATTCCGAAATAGATTTCTAACGGGAACGATTTTCGCTATTTTTGATTTCACCTTTTTTGGATTTGAATCTATGTATATCTAATGGTACAGTTTCCACCAAAATTTATGATAAACGGGACGATTATGATTTTGATATAGTCAATTTTCCTTTTCTGGATGGCGTTGTCCCCCGGCGTACCTCATATAGGTTATACATATCTCAACTTATAAGATTCGCCAGAGCTTCTTCAAATCTTAATGACTTTAACTACCGTAATAAAGCCCTTACTGCCAAACTTTTTAGGCAGGGCTATCGTTATTTTAAACTTCGTAAGGCGTTTTCAAAATTTTATCGCAGACACAGTGCCTTGTTAGATAAATATAGCGTCAGTCTGAAAACACTTCTGCAACAAGGTATATCGGAACCCGAATTTTACGGTGACTTAGTATACAGATTTAGAAAAAATGTAGGTAAATCTAACATTTCGGAGCAATTCAGAAAACTTATTAACCGTTATAAAAGAATTGGCTATAGCCTTGATATTATGCGGCAGACTGCATGCCTAGTTGTCAACCTAATCATTGTTGATGGAGCCGGCATCGGTGGCTCAGTTGGATGCGCCGTCCGACTGGAGACCAGGAGGTCGCGGGTTCAACCCCGCCGAGGTCGGCAACATTCTTTCGTGGAGATTGATCATGAAATATTTTCTACGGTCATTCTCTCCCTTCCGCTGATTCAAGAAGGGCAGTTGTCAGTTTCTGGCGAAAGAATGTGCACAATACTGGTTAACCGCTTAGAGGACTAAGCCTGCCCAGTAAACGTGAGGTTAGGTAAACTGACCGCGCTCGACATGGCCCCATTGGGTTGACTGGGCCGTAAAACCTCAACATAAACAAACAAACATTGTTGATGGCTATGGTTCACTCTTTAAGTGCACGACGGCGGTTTGGGCCTCACACAATGACGGTCTCTTCGTAAAACTTTAACCAGTGGGGTGGGGCTTGACGATATGTCTTTGGCTTGGCTCGCCGTGGTTCATCTATTGGTTTTCATTTACTCTGGCATACAGTAGAATTAGCCATGAGTACTCGTCTTTGTTTATTATAGTTATTAATTTGATTTTTATGTTTTCGCTTTGATGCATTGACTGAGTTGGGAGCCTTTATGCGAACCGATTTTTTTATGTATTTCTGTATTAAGAGTAGCATCGGGACCCAGGGTGAAGTTAGTTAGCTGTAAAAGTGCTTTAAACCCCCCGGTGGTTTGCTCTACCGACCGTTCTAAGGCGGTGGTCCCGGTGTTAGTCTTACTCTTTGTTGCTTTGCGGTTTATTCTACGAGGCGATTTGTTGTTGACGATGATGATGAGGGTCATTTGTGTCAAAATGGTGAACTAACATGGTTCTGTAATGAAACGATTATAATGATAAGTCATAAATGCATAAAGTGTAAAACTAGAACGAATTTAAAAATTAAAGCAGTTATATTTTGTTAAAAAGATTGATGTGTTTTAAAAACATAAGTATGTTATGAGTCGGTACATTTTCAAATAAGTATCTCAGGTCATTTGTTTGGAAGAATTGACGTCGCATATGAGAGAATTCAATGCAGTCGATCAGAAAGTGTTTCACCGTAAAAGGTTCATTACAGCTGATACAAAATGGCTGATCTTCTCGTTTGAGTAGATAAGAATGTGTGAGTCTAGTATGACCTATACGTAGGCGAGTAAGAACCACTTCTTCTTGCCTTAATGATCGATAAATGGTGTTTTTACCAAGAACTGGTTTTATTTCATGTAGTTTATTGAATGTCGCTCTGTCCCATGACAGCTGCCATTTGGATAAGATGTACCTGTTGATAAAAGGTTTAAAATCTGTACATGGAAGTTTAAAATTTGAAATTTCTAGATGGAGTGAGGCCTTTGCTTTTACATCGGCAGCCTCGTTACGTTTTATGCCAACATGGCTGGGGAGCCAACAGAACAAGATTTTCTTAGTTTTCGATAACTCGTGACGTTTTTCTATCAGGTTCTGAATTTTGGGTTTTTTTGAAGATGTGTGGTTTAGAGATTTCAAAACAGAAAGGGAGTCCGAGAAAATAACGAATTTGTTATCTAAAGGATTATTCATAAAGTAATCCAAAGCCATATCAACAGCCTTGGATTCAGCAGTGAAAATAGATGAGCCAGCAGGAAGACGGATCTTTTCATGGTGGCTGCCCGATATATACGCACAGCCAACATATCTTCAACTTTTGAGCCATCAGTGTAGATGTGTTGATAATCTGAAAGTCGCGATTGTAATTCTTGGAAGTTTTGTTTCATGAGATGTGAGTCAGAAAGTGACTTTTTGCTGTTGTGTAAATCGAAAAGAATGGTTGGTTTAGTAGTGCACCAGGAAGGAATATCAGAACAAGAGTGTATTTGGATATTTTTAGTGTTAATATTAGCAGATTCTAAAAGTGGTGCTATACGAAGGCCGAAGGATTTAATTGCGTTAGGTTTTCCCTCGTAATATTCCTGAAATTGTGGTGGAAATGTGACTTCAAAAGCAGGGTTAGTAGGGTTAGCAGCAAGTCTGATGGCGTACTGAAGAGACAATTTTTCTCTGCGTAGCCATAACGATGGCTCATCTACTTCCACGTTAAGACTCGATACTGGAGATGTACGAAAGGCTCCCAATGCCAAACGAAGTCCTTGATTATGTACAGTGTCTAACATCTGCAGATAAGATTTTCTAGCAGATCCATATACAATCGACCCATAATCAAGTTTTGATCGAATTAAAGAACGATAAAGGTGAAGAAGAGTTGTTCTGTCCGCTCCCCAACTTGTGTGAGATAAAACCCTTAAAAAGGTTTAATGCTTTTAAACATTTCGCTTTCACGTATTTTATATGGGGTATGAAGGAGAGTTTTCTATCAAATATAACCCCAAGAAATTTTGATTCAGCAACAACTGGTATTTGAGATCCATATATGTAGAGCGCTGGATCGTTGTGTATTTTCCGTTGTTGACAGAAATGAACGCACTGAGTTTTCGATTTGGAAAATTTAAAGCCATTTCTAGTTGCCCAGTCTTCAATTCTATTTAGACATTGCTGTAGATGCCTTTCTATTGTGCGCATATTTTTCCAGCGAAAACATATACAGAAATCATCAACGTACAAAGAACCATCTGTCTTGTAATTCAAACAGTTTATAATATCGTTTAATTTCACGTTGAATAACGTGGTTGAAAGCATGGCTCCTGGAGGAACGCCCTGTTCTTGATCATAGAGGTCAGAGAGGGTCGATCCTACACGCATTTGTATTGTACGATCTTCAAGAAAACTTTTAATAAAGTTTGGTAGTGTTCCTTTCATACCAAAGTTATGTTGGTCTTTTAAAATCCATATCGCCAAGTGGTATCATAGGCTTTTTCCAAATCGAAAAAATACAGCGACTACATGTTCTCGTTTGATAAAAGCATCACGGATAAAAGTTTCTAGTCTAACTAAATTATCATTGGTACTACGTTCAGCTCGGAATCCCGACTGAAGTTTTGTTATAAGATTGTTAGATTCTAAGTACCAAACAAGTCGTTTGTTTATCATTCTCTCTAGTGTTTTGCAAAGGCAACTTGTTAGCGCTATTGGTCTGTAGTTTGTTGGTTCTGCATGATCTTTCCCTGGTTTGGGAATAGGTATAACCGTGGCCAAACGCCAGCTTTCTGGAAAAAAACCCTGTTGTCCATATCCCGTTGAAAATATGTAAAAGTGTGTCAAGGGCGGTTTCAGGAAGGTGTTTAAGCATCTGGTAATGGATGTCATCAGGGCCTGTAGCTGTATCTTTTGATACTGCGATAGCATCTTTAAGTTCTGTAATGTTAAACAGACTGTTATATTCTTCAGTATTTGAAGAGGTAAAATTAAGTTTGATCTTTTCTTCTTGTTTTTTGATGTTTTGAAACTTCTCTGAATAATTCCGAGATGAGGAATTATCCAAAAAAGTTTCGCCAAGTGTGTGTTGCTATCTCTTCATTTGATGTGGCCTTTGGTCCACGTTTTGTATTTAAGTAGGTGAAACTAGGTGATTTTGATTTACCAGATATTTTTCGTATCATATCCCAAACCTTTTTAATTGGAGTTTTATGATTTAAATTTGAAACGTAAGATTTCCATGATTTGCGTTTGGAGGCCTTTATTGTTCGACGAGCCTTTGCTCTGAAAATCTTAACATTATTCAAGTTCTCCTTTGTTGGATATCTGCAGAACTTTAATAATGCTTGCTTGCGCTGTTTTATGGCATCTTTGCATTCATCATTGTACCATGGCTTGCTTTTCTTTGGATTTTGACGAGGTTTTCGGTATACTTTTGTTAGAGATATCGAGAAGAGAAGAAGTAAAATCATCTAGAGGATCAATGGAATTGTTAAACTTATCTATTTTGAGACTTTCTTCACATAATGAGTGATACAATTCCCAATTTGCTTTATTTAGTTTCCACTTTGCGTTGTGATCGTTCAAGGAATTATTTACGCTTTCAATAATAACAGGGAAGTGGTCACTTCCATGTTGATCTTCACTGACCGTCCAGTCGAAATCTAGCAGTAGAGATGGGTGACACATGGAAAGATCTAAAGAAGAAAATTTTCCAGTTGCAGGATGGAGATAGGTATGAGATTTGTCATTCATAAGACAAAGATCGTTTTTGGTTATAAAGTCTTCAATAATATTACCTTTAGGGTTGTTATCTTTACATCCCCAAAGGATGTTGTGACCATTGAAGTCACCAACTAGTATATAGGGTGAAGGAAGTTGTTTCAGTAAAGTGTCTAAATGTTCGGTCTCTAAATGAAAATTTGGAGGTATATACACAGAACAAATAGTAATTTCTTTATCTAAAGTGACAGAAACCGCAATGAAGATTGGTTACAAGTTTAATTTCTCGCTGTGAACATGAAGAGTGAACTAAGATTGAGCTTCCACCAGACGGCCTCTGGCCTTCTGAATATATATAATTGTATGTATTGAAATCTCTGATATTTAATTGATCATCAGTTTTCAAAAACGTTTCTTGCAAGCAGACAACTGATGGACTCAATAAAGATAAAAGTAATAAGATCTCGTTATAGTTTGACTTTAGACCTCGACAGTTCCATTGTAGTATTCTGTGATTTTAATTCATTTTTGAGTTGTTAGATTTTAGTTAGACTAGAAACTAAGGATATGTTATTGGTGATTTTGATCTATTATTACTATTGTTGACTTGTGAATGTTCTGATGATCTCGATTTATTTCTGGTAGTTCGTGGGCGATCTGGAGCTTCTCCTAACTCCATATCATCGCTACTGTCACTTAATGATCCGAACCTATTATGTTGTTGAAATATATTATTTGAACCGTTTCGTTCTCTGTTTGATGTGCTTGGTCTTTGTGTTCCTTGACTAGATTTTGATTTTGTTTGTTCTTTCGTAGGTGGAGATGATTGACTTCTTGCTTGTCTTTCTTTCTGTTGTTGTTTCTTCCAATCTTTTCTTATCATCTCCATGGTGGCTTTTTTCAGGCCAGCCTCTCTTTTTTTTTCTCTTCAGTAGGTGTCTTTGTTTGATTTTTGTTTGTGGTGTTTGTTTGACCTTTTTGTTTCTGCAGATCTTCTGTTTTGCTGTTTGTGTTTGTTGTATTTGATTGTACTGCAGAGTCGAGAATTGTGATCAGATCGGTCTGAGTGGCAGTATCAACCACAGAAACCTTTTTCATAGAAGACTGGGTGATGTTAGCATAACTGATTCCTGGTATTGGAGTTGGGGCCTCAACAAGTTTCCGCGCTTCAACGAAAGAAATATTTCTGGTGAACTTAATTCGCAAGATTTCCTTTTCTTTGTGCCAAATTCGGCATTCTTTAGAGTCCGCACTGTGTTTTTCATCACAATTGATACAGTGTAATTCGTTGCTACATCTATTTTCGAGGTGTTCTCCTGTTTGACCGCATTTCGAAGAGATAGGGTCTTTAGAACACCTATCCTCATGGTGTCCATATTTTTGGCAATTATGACAACGCAAGGGATTTGGTACGTAGACTTCTACGTTGACTCTAAAGTATGCCACCTTGACCGTTTTGGGTAAAACTGGCGTATTGAAAGTAAAAACAAAGGTGTTTGTGTCTTTTAACTCTCCGTTTCGTTTTATTTTGAATCTTTTTACTCCAGTTATTCCTTGAGATCTTGTGCCCTCGAGAATCTCCTCCCCGCCGCAATTCCTTAATTCGGGACAACGAATTACCCCTTTTGAGGAATTTAGCGAGGTATGAGGGTACACTCGAACTTTCAAGTCGTGAAAAGTCTGTGCACGAAGAAGATTCTCGGCATGGGCTTTCTTGGATACCTCAATGAGTAGCTGATTCGATCTGTATAGTTTTTTTATGTTTTCAGGTTCACCAGCTATGTATGATTTTTTGTATTAGAAACGGTGACAGAGATGTTATCTGTCTGTTCTCTTCTTTGCTTTCAACTAAAATGAAGCATGGAAAGTGTTGAGGAGACGTATCATTTGTTGAGGTAGTTGGAGGTTGAGAATTTTCGTCAAAATCTGAATTATCAGTGTCTGGGGTTTGTTTAGTTCTTTTTCTTTTATCATTACCTATGATGAAGTTGTATTAAAATTCGTCCTCCGTGCTCTCCGCCCACCACGGAGCCCAACAAGGGAACACATAAATGGAATGGCTTTCCTACTCACTTGTGCTAGAGATACACAGAAGATATACTCGCACGAGCAAAATGCTGCACGTTTGACCCGTTAAGCCGCCGCCTTCTTAGGTTTTGAAAGATTGAGAAATAAGAATTATGGGCAAACGGTGAGTATCAGTATGATACAAAAGACAAGGAAGAGAAAGGTAAGATTGACTGTGCCGGGTCTCACGGACACCCGAAATCTAGGCCAAAGAGGCGTGTTGAGCCATCAGGAGAGAACAAACTCCCAATAACTCCCAACCTCCAGGATCCTTTCTTCCGGCTTACGGGTTGCCACCCACGGCAAACGGGTGGTATTTCCTCTTCGCTCTTCCCAAAGGGGACAATTACTGCTCACCAAGCTAGCAACGTTCCCAGTGGGAATTGAGCCCCCAGGGCCTCGACAAGGCGGAAAGTTTAATACCCAGGGGTGGCGATATTTTGTATGTCTTTCCGTGTGTCATTTTGTTCTTGTGTTTTTCAGTCCTTTTAGTATTGCGATTATCTCGCTTGGGGAAGAGAGAGCTAATCTTAGTGCTTTTCGTACGTTTGTTCGGTTTGTGCTTGTTTAGATTTATTGGTTTCCTCCTCCTCTTGGGGTCTGGGAATGTCTGCGGTTTGTGATTGTGGCACTCCCTTGACTTTTTACTTATCTTTTTTGTTTCTTTTCATATTACCTTATGTCATTAGTTTTTATGATAACGTTATTTGTATTATTTCGGTAAAACCCCTTCGTTGTTGAGAGATAGGAATTTCATACGCAAATTCTGCATATCCATCACCTGAAATTGCCCGCCAGAATTAGGGGCGCTATGTTGGTAGAAGATCAATTAAATTTCAGCCTAGACAAAAGAAAGAATTTTCATATCTAACTTTAATTTATATATGGGCCGCGCCATGCGAAAACGTGTCCTTGGGCATACAGTGAAAGCCCAGATCAGCCTGCGCATCCTCATTCATTTTGATTTATTGATGCAAGTGAAACTTAAGAGGGATGTACTGTATATGTTGAAGTAAAAACTGGGTTCACTTACTTATCTTCTGAGTGATGCATGACTATATATTTTGGTTTTCCTTTTAGATATTATGTTTGTGGTTATATCTGAAGCATACAGTTCCTTGTAGTTTGTCTCAGGTAGAGTCCTAAATAAGTATTCAAAGTGCTAATAATGAGATTCATCCCTGTCTAGTTCCATCAGCTTGGCTCAATCCATAAACTGGCCAGGGTTCAACCCATTTACCACTACAAAAGATGAAAGTAGAAGCCGGTGGATGTGCTTTACTCGCTGGATTCTTCGTATCATAAATGGTTGTTTGGAAGCATTTCCTAGAAGTTCTGAATATCACGCCAGCTTTCATAAATCAATCGGTTGGTGGAAACCGTGACTGAGCAAAATATAAACTTATATGGATGCTGTTGGTAGTAATCATAGTTGCAGAAAAGGGCTTCCGGTAGGAGACGAAGGAAACAGCCATGTATACAAATTTGAAATTAACAATATACTATTCATTTCAAACATATGTGTGGTGCAGCGATTATGGTAAAAAACAACAACAAATATACACATATGAACGATGGACAATGCTAGATAGTCGTGTTATGGTTACAATTGGCAAACCAACTTTAATTCTAGCGTTTATGAATTTAGTTATAAATAAAGAAGAAAAACAGAACAAGTAAATGTTTTATTTTTGTTTCCCTAACGGTGTAAAATATAGACTTGTTCACCCAAAACTGACACTTAGTATTCCGAAGACGCTTTCACACACAACTCTGCTATATCGGATTACTAACGGTTTGGGCGAAACTAAGGACTTACATGATCGTTTTACTGTTATGTATATGGCATCGCTTACTTTTTACTTTGATTACACTTACCCAAAATATCGTTCAAAATGTTTATTCAATACTTGTCAGAAAAACTCCATTACTATCAAAACAACGGCCACAAATGACATGTTTTGCGTAAATTACGTTGACAAAACAGTCAAAGCAAACCAACGCGAAACATTGTGTTATTCCAGCATTTACTACGTAAAACATACTCTTAGGTGACGGCTAGATTTTACACAGCCTTGTAGAATATTTGTTCTTTTTCATTCTGATCAAAACATTTTACATTATCTGCCTTTATAAGCGTGAATCCACATACGGTCACCTATATTTGATCATACCCGGTGACTCAGGCAAAGCAAATTCTGAAAAAGAAATAAACGCTGCCAACCACCCATAGACTCAAGTCTGTTCAATACCTTCTTCACATCCCTCAAACATGTTTTTCTACTCCTATATCCTACCTATGGAATGTATCTCTCCAAATCGTCCATTCCTTCTCACAATACCCTACCCGCACTTTTCCACCTAGCCATCATTTTCTATTAAGTATACCCTTCCAAGTGTATAATTTTAAGTCCTCTATTCTAACTTGCTGCTACATATGATAGGCTCGTAAGCTACAAACTATTTTTATCAAAATATTCTCTTAGACGACCCTGCCAAATATACCAAGCAAAAGTCTGACCCTACTCCCATCCCCTTTTCCCGTTAAAAAAAGGAGAAAAAATTTAGCCCCAAAAAGTTACCAAGAAAAAATAACTCCAAAGAAACACCAAACAAGTTTTCACTACCAAAATATATGAAGAAAACAATTAACTCTAAAAAGAAAAAAAAATATTGGGCAACCAACAAATATGAATCTCACAAGTAGGAAACCGTCGTTTTGATCATACTAGCAGGTCAGTTTTCAGCAGAAATAACTGAGATGTCAGATATAATACTAATTGATTTTGTATAATCACAAACTCGAAGTTTCTTTATGGATCAGACTGATCAAGGTCCGTACATATAATAAAAAGAACATAGCAAAGCTCTTGCTGATACCATTTTCCATAACATCATATTCTTGACCACCTGTAGCATGATTTAATCTATAGTTAGATGAATGCGGATTACAACAAAAAGGCACAACAAATAAAAAGAAAACACCAGACTTTACAACTCCACAATAAAACACTTTTGACCTTATCCCCACCTCTCCAAAATCTTGATATTGCCCCCTCCTCCACTACCCAAAAAGAGAGTACATGCCTATACAGCTTTAAAACAACCAGAATAACCCCATCTCCGCTCGTGCGCCCCCTCCACTCTCTACTCTGTGTTTACCCTACCTACTGCAAAACGTCCCCATTTTTGTATCCACCAGATTCTTCCAATATTTAGGCATCCCACCATACCCTACCAACAGCACGTATAGGGTGTTAAATATGTATATGTTTTATATAGATCTTCCAAAGCAAGTTATTCAGTGTCCGCGCTTTCAAGAGATACGCATGTACTATCTGCCTGGTGTGAAAAAGGCTGGTCACGCCGAATAAAATCAAGAAATGTGCACTCTAACTACAACTCTGGAGATTTGGGTTCCGGTAAAATGTTTTGAATTATTCCGCCTAAAGGACCACAGGTACCTCATATCGATCAATCAGCTTTCACTTTAATGCTGCGCTGATAACAAAATAAATCAAAGAGTTGTAAGACGTCTAGTTTCATCTGCCACAAGTTGCTATCGGTGTTCAGTTGTATATTTATTAGTCGTAATTTTGTGCTGGCATTTGTTGTAAGGCGTGTTTTATTCTTGAAACCAGCGGTTGCGAGGTCGTGTCTCACCAAGTTATTTCTTGCTGTCGACTAAGAATTCCGCGTTCTTGTTTAGTAGACAGTTTCACTTGATCTCATGTGATTATGCTTACTGTGTGCGGCCGCTATTAAGTGACTTGTATGACCACAGCATTCACACTCAGAAGGATTAATCACTCCAGAAAATGCAACTAGAAAAATGTTGAAATTGGCTTTCTTTAGTGTTTGAATTCTTGTCAGTATATTAGCCATATTTACATATATGTTTTCCTGTGCTTACCATATCTGCCGATCCCGGTGCTTACCATAATTGTCTTAAAATTTGAACGTCTATTTTATTACCTGTTGGTGTGTCTAGAATGGCTGTATGAGTGACAAACAGTGTAGATTCTAATCGCACGCCGCATTCTCTTGTGTCTTATCTGTGTCTAAACTGTTTTGTTAGGCCTGTCTGTACACAAACTAATTAAAATTGCAGAATAAAGTCTAAGTAATCCTCAGACAAATAAGAAAGTTGAAAATGCTGAAATATTATTATTGGGCAGTATAATTCGAAGACGATACTAATATCACAGGCAAGGCTTCAAGCCATTCAAACACATCAACAGTTCAATTTGGTCAGTCAAACACTTTCTACTAGGATACATTGTACTATAAAGCTAACAAAGAATTAGGTTATGGGGATATTGAAAACATGTACGAGGGGTGTTCCAAAAGTATTGCTTATTTTCTTTATTTCATGCCCTCAAACTAGTCCCCGTGACGAGAAATGCATAAATGTTTAAAATATTGCTCTTGAAAACAAAGAACACACTACGGAAAATTGGAATCTCGGTTTTATTGAGCCGCTTCATAAGCAGTAATGAAGTTTACTCCACTTCCGGAATGCGCCACGGTACGCTGATTTAGGTATACTGTTAAGGTAATTGTAAACAACAGATCCAAGCGCCTTTCTGGACCAGCGAGGAAGGTTTTTAGTTTTAAAGGAAGAAGTCATAAGGGACAATGTTTGGTGAATAAGGATAAAATTGTTACCTTCTCTTTTTGCCAAAATTGTAACAGTTGCAGAATTATGGGCTGGGGCATTATCATGTAGAAGTCGGACGTATTTGAAACCCGTGACTGGGCGCCGTTTCTGATATTTTTTTTTTTAATTTCTTGAATACCACATCTTTGTATTATTTTTAGCTTTTGCCATTTTTCACTGGCACTTGCTTTGCAAGAGGAAAAGATTGCATACAAAACATGCTTTGCACTTGACATGCGTTAGTAATTACTTGCTTTTTGGTGGCTTATATTTTATTGCTAACCTTCCTAACAGGTTCAAAGTAATGAATTGATTGTGTTGGGGTTTAATGACACGTCAACCCTTGAGGGTCATTTTGTGTCGTCTCCCAGAGAAAGGGAGAAAAGAGGTAGAAGAGAGTAGAGGAGATGAAAGAGAGGGACAGGGAAGAAAGAGGAACAGGAATGAAAGTGAAGAAACAGAAGAAATAAAAACATTCCCCCTCTACCCTTACCCACTATAAGGATAGCAGGCCTTGCCCAACTGTAAGCCAATATCAGTTGGACGCCCCAGTGATGTAAGATACACAGCACCTTCGCACCACCCGACCACCCCTCTCAAAGTAATGAACTCAAGCTTCATCGCTAGTGACTACATTTGCAGATTTCCTTACATCATATTTTGGAAATTCTTTAGCAATTATTTGGATATTTTAACTCTCTGCTTCTTTTGACCATTAGTCAACAAATGAGGAAACCACCTAACATTCAAGACATTCTTTAGAATGTAATGAACTCTTGATTGTGAGATACCAACCATTCGTGCAATATCACGCACTGTACACCGAGCATCTCTTTCAACAATTTATTTTACTTTTGATACAAGTTCATCACTACATGCAGGCTTTGGCCTTCCTGCTTTAGGTGCATTTTCGACCGACTATAATTTAGAATCAAATTTCTTTTTTTACCATCTACGCACCATGTCATAAGACACATTAGTAGATCCGTAAACAACAGAAATTTCAGCAAACATTTGTTTCAAAGAAGAACTTTTCTTAGAACGAGCTATTATGTAAGCCCGTATTTTTTCTCTCCTTGGCGACACTTTTACCATCCATTTTTACTATAGTAGTAAAGAACTGCGTGTATTCAAATAGCAAATTATTTATCTTTCAATTAGATTTATATACATCATTGTATAGGTATTGGAAAGCGCTATACAGGTATGTTTTGATATGTTACAAGATGCACGTGGATATCGAGCAACGACACAATAAGCAATTCTTTTGAAACACCCCTCGTACACATGGTCAGACCATGACCGAGCCAATCTCAGAGTTTAATTTGTTCTGTCAAAAAAAATCAAAGAGTTGCTCGCAAAAGATAGCCTGTGTGTAGCGCGAAGCCATGTAATTCCAGAAAACCGAAAACATATCATTTTTTCGGAAAAGCGGGATTGAATACTATACTTACAGCAACGTCTTCTACACTCTTAGAATCTCTGTTACAGTGTGGCTTACGGTTCCACAGGTTCTTGTTGCCATGATTCAAGACATCCATTATGTTAACAAGTCTGTCTAATGTTTGAATGTTTAGTAATGATTGCCTATACACTGCCTTGTGTTAATATTTTTTAAACAGAAACCTTTTCCATAAAAAGACATTTACCGGTATCTAATGTTAACATAATAAGTATTTAAAAATACTTCGAGTACATTAGCATAACATATGCTTCCTTTCATGTCTTTAACTCGGGCCCCGAGGTTATAAAACGTTTTTCATGCTCAACTCAACTAAGCATGAAATTTCACTTGGTTATAAAAATTAAAAATACCAAATATTTAAAAATTTTCCATGCTCAGCTCAGCTGAGTTGAGCATGAAAGAAGTTTCAAAAAGTTTTAGTATTTTAAGATTTATAAACAAAACAAATTTCAGGCTAAGCTGAGTTAAGCATGAAAAAGTTTTATAAACTTGGGGCCAGAAAAAAGCTTCGTCACCAATTTACATGCAAATTACAGCTTCAGACAAAACGCTTTTTTCAGCCAAACGTATGGATATATTTAATATTTTTCCATGAATATGTTTGCTGTGGGCACTCATCATCAGAACCTCGGCCTCATATTTTATCCGTGAACGTTATTTCTTATACATGCCGTAAAACCCTTAGAAATCTCCGGTTGCTACCTCTGTATCAATTCCCTTGAATTGCAACAATTTGAAACTACCTCGATAAATAAAACAGTGAACACGAGCAGCTGATATTTAACATAAACCATTAAGTATAAACTCCGACAATTTGATGTTGGAGAAAGCGTATGGTAACATGATCATTTATCTTCAGCCATTATCTACCAGGAAGACAACCTTTGCGTTTGCTTTTCCGAATTCCAGACTCCTTCTGAAAAGAAGTCAGTTCTAAAAGGAAAGAGTTTGTTCCCTGTTCAAGCAATTTCTAAAAGAAAACAGTTTACTTCCTGTGGGAGCAAATTCTTTCTTTTAGAGCAGACCCCTTTTCAGAAGGACAAATCAATTATGATTGAAAGTGTATTAAGTCAAAAACAAAATTTCACCATTTTTGTGTGTGAAAAAGGTTAAACCGGAAGATAAAATGTCAAGATTAATGGTTTTATAATGCTTGTCATTCAGATACGCTAGCTTTTACTGACACATTATCATTATAGAACTAAACAAATATGTGCATAACTAAGTTACACGGTGTACTGTCAAAACTTCCTTATTCGTTTGTCTAAAATCCAATTTATCATGTTACGTTTTACCTTAATCTAAAACAGTAAAAAGGGAAACGGACACCATATCTGTTTTGCTCCTGATATTATTATGGGAAAAGGCGATATCTTTTGATACCTCGCCACACGATAGGGGTGGGGTATTATGGTTTCACGTTGGTCGTCAATGTGTCCGTCCGTCCGTCCGTCTGTCATACGTCCGTCCGTATTTTCTTTTCCGGACGATAACTTGAGTAAATGCCAATGGTATGTGCATTTATTTTGTGGAGATCTAGTTTGGGATACCTAATGGCTAATCTTCGTCAGTTTTTGGCAGAGCTGTCTGCCCACGACACGTCTGATTTTTCGTGTCCGGACGATAACCGGAGTAAATGTCAGTGCATTTTCACCAAACTTGGCATGTACATTGATATTGTAGAGATCTGGTTTGGGATTACTAATGGGCAAATTTCGTCAATTTTTGACAAAGCTATCTGCACGCGACTCATCCGTATTTTCGTTTCAGGACAATAACGGGAAAATCTCAACGGATGTTCATCAAACTTGAAATGTGCATTGGTATTACGGAGATCTGGTTTGGTATTGCATTTGGTAACATTAAGTCAATTGTCATTCTCCTAATGACAAGATAATGGCGAGGTATTATCGTTTGACGCTTTTATTTCCAATTAAGAATTGAAAATAAGAAGTTAAACTAGTACTAGTTTAGAAATTGCACTCCCTACACGTATTTTAAAATTTGATAGCCATAACTTCAGGCGAAAATTATCGAGCATACGATGTAACAGAAACAAGCCAAAATAATAACCTTATTATATATTGTAGAAAAAGTCATTTAGCTCAAGGATTGCATAAATATGTTACGGTTATTTGAAAAGATTCGCCAGAAATGCCAACTGAAGTCTTTTTCCTGCGAAAAATGAGAAAAATACTTACTAATGTATTCTGCCAATATTTAGAATACTATATACTTAAATAAAAATAGAGTTTTATCAACAGTGCTTGATTGATATATAAAAGACGGGTGGTAATTCTATAAAACACGATGTTTACCGATATATCTGGCTCCTTATCATATTCCTCCTTTATGCAGAGGGACTACTCTTCACGTGTAGCAAAGTTTTTCCTTTTAGAATAGGTTTTTTATCAGAAAGGACTTTGTATACAGGAAAGCAAAGAAAGAGAACGTCACAAAAAGTGCACCTCTTCTAAAACCATTGCTTAAACTCTACTAAATGTATCCGGTCTCCTTAAGTGAAAAATGTGTATTTTACCACTAGGTATGCACAAAAATTTTTCATCACCTTACAAAGGAACAATTTCTTGCGATTTAGGTAGACTATAGCAGTACATAGTTTAATCGTATTTTATCGCCAAATAATCAACAAGCAAATGGGTTGGACCACAAGTTCTCACATTAAGGATCTCCCCAAAACAAGATATAAGAAACAATGTTTATGACAATGTTTAATATTTATTTGTGCACACTAGACCTCCGACTGTGTAGATCCTAGTGCAAGAAGAGTGAAAGGGAGAAACATTGCATAGGATCAAACAATATATAGTTTACAATTGGAGAGTCCCGAGTTCGAGTATTTACAAATAAACAAAATCAATTTATAATCAACAAACCATTGAGCGATCGCAAGAAGAGATAAGAAAAAAATGGAGAATGTAAGGAAAGAAAAAATATAAAAGAAGGAAAGAAAAAACGCATTTAAACGAAAATGAGTTACGTAGGAATCTAGTATCAAGAACGAAAATGAAGCTAAGACGTGAGTACGGGTCACCGAACCAAGTTTTGATAACAGGTATATATCAGATAAACCAGACTTCCCACATGCTCAGTTCTCTCATTGACTAGAACCGATCTGGTTTAACTGAAGACACGGTATTTATCCTAAGTTTTCGGACAGGCAGGACTGACGAAACAGTGTAAACCCAGATCAGACGTCGCGTATTGAGGTCTCTGGTCATGTTCAACACTGTTTGCCACTCATCCAGCAGTTGTAGACACGGGTAGTAAATAGACTTGCTAAAATATTAGAACAAGTATAGCAAGGACTTAAAATGTCCTAGTAATATAGATAGATGCGGTTCATGTTTATACCATCCCTCTGTAACTCGCCGCTAATGCAAGGTGTTTTCTTAAATCCTGATTTGAATTCAATTTAGTTTAAACATATACATTCAATTCAGAATCAAAGACACATACAACGTACAAAATACCAGAATTGAAACAAACGCAAATTGCTGATGGGTTTCCTCTTTTCAGACAAACTGTTAAAGGGACTGGATACACTTAGTAGATTTTCAGTATTGTTTCAACGGAGACGTTTTGTGACTTACCATTTGTTTTTCTGCAGACCAAGTCCCTTCTGAAGGGGATCTACTCTATCAAGTCCCTCCTGAAGAGGATCTACTCTAACAGGAAAGCATTTGAAGCATGCTCTCCTTGAGATAGAAGGGAATAAAAATATATTTGACAGTTGCCTCTCCTGAAAGCGTATTCATTCCATTTAAGCATTAACAATAACTGTATAATAAACTACGGAAAATGTTTTCTACATCTTATCATTTTAAAAATGTCCAAATACTATAACGTTGGTTACCGGAATTTTATGGCAACTTCGGTATGTATAAAAATTCAGTTAGATTGTTGGCAAAATTGATATTTCGGAACATTTTAAAAAGATTACTGGCAATATGGATATTATGTGTCAAACTGCATGCAAGGTTGCTAACCAAATTATGGTAGATAACTCTGCTTCCCTCTTTAATTGTACGACGTTATCCCAATTATGGTCGATAACTATGCTTCCATATTTCGCTACACGACGTTGAATATGTCCTTACACTAAATGACGGTTCCCTTCTCAGTTTGTTTCAGAAGGTAGGGTACTGACTATAGCGGTATCTGTGGTCGAGCCCATCAAGGAGTATGTGTGGTTTTCTTGTGTTCTGGATTCAGATCGCCATTGAGCACTTTGCTTTGTTTCATCAAACTGTTTGTAATTTGGAGCTGCATCAGATTTAAGGGCAAGGTTTTACGCAAAAAAAAGTTGGTTTGTTCATTTTATACGTCACTTTCAACAATCTTTCATTCATATCGCGACGGTGTCTGGATGCGACATGGAGCTCAATGCTCTGTTTTAGAGTGCTGCTTTACTGAAATATCACGCCCCAGACACAAGGCACGATATTCCACCCAGTCTCATTATACACTGACACCAGGCAAATGAGTCTTAGCTCTACTTTCTTAATGGTGAGCGCTAAGCTAAATGCCGCTTATACCAGTTTTAAAGTCTCTGGTATGACTCGGTCGGGGATCGAACGCACAACCTCCCGGTCACAAAGCGAAAGTTCTACCAACTGACCCACATCTGGTTAATGACCCACCACGCCCCATTAGTTTCTCTACTGGCCGTTCCAAGGTGTTTCTTCTTTGTTCAAGCGTTGGTGGTTGTCTTTGTTTGTTCCTCATCTCTACTTCTATCGATGGTTCGGATAGGCTGTGTTTCGGGATTATTGCATTTCCTGGGTAATATCACTTATATTTTAAGCATTCCTGAACAAATATTCAATGTAAATATTTTGTGTACTGGTAAGACATCAATCATGTAACAAAGAGCAACGTTTTTAGCTTGTGGTAGCCCCTAGTGGAAAGGAGATACGTATTTCTTTTGCAGACTTATTTAGCTTGACGTCTTATTCATTCCTCATAAATGACTGAGCTAACTATGTAGACCCTGATCAGGTGTCTGATACTGTCTGCACAGTTTGCCATTGAGATGACACTTTTAGACTTATATATATACTGTTTTTTTTCTAAAAGGAAAGAATGTTCTCTCCCCTTGGGAACAACTTCTTTCCTTTTAGAGTAGAACCATTTACAGAAGGGGCCTGATGTGCTGGAAGGCAAACAGGAAACCCCGCTAAGGCTTGTAAAAATGACAGAAAAGCCCACAGGTGTATCCATTCACCTTAAAATTTCCAAACATTTAGTCGCATGTCACTTTGTCCATTGCCAGACGTTGGAGAAATGTCTACAAGATATCTTAGTAGCGACCAGACAGACGGACTAGGCAGCCTCATGATATTTTTTCCATTATGTTAACACATCTATGTAGATTGTATACTTATCAGCAATAACCCTATCCCTAGGTAAGGCACTTTTTCAATTAATAGTTTTTTATAGTTTTCACAGTTTTACGCAAAAAGAAAAAAAAACAAATGCTGTGGGTACTCATTAGAAGTGCATAGCAAAGCCACTTCTGATAAGTACTCACAATATATATATGTTTTTATGTAAATTACATTATCAATGTATTTAAAGTAGAAAAAGTGTTGTTAGATACTTAAAACATACAGGAACAACAATACACAGATCGAATAGAGGATCCACAAATCAGGACACCTTATCGTGAGGTCTTGAAGATAGGGGTTGCGAGGGAGCATAAATTGGTTTTACATGAACCTATCATTGCACTGAATTCTGATACAGTTAGTGCCATATATACAAGTACATGTAGGTGTTAGATACCTTCAGAACATCATAAGATACCATTACATCTTCTTTTGGGGACTGAATGAATATGTTTGCTTTTTAGCATTTTTCACAAGGGAGGCAATTTTTGCTTGTTTGCTTTCATGGACAACAGCTCCCTTCTGAAAAGGATTCTTTTCTAGAAGGTGAGAGTTTACTCCCATTGAAGAATTGATTTTAAGCTTCAAACTATAAATAAAGAAGACGGCATTTATCAATATATCTTTTATTCCTCACATAAGGTAAAATTTAGCATTTCATTCTAATTGTCTTCCGACAAAATTTGAATGAATTGTCAACTCTAGTTTCGCGAAAAAAAAATCAATTACATTTCAACTGATGATTTAGCCCTAGGCGAGGCGGTTCTAACGAGTACCCACAATCTATGTTTTTAGAAGAAATGTGAAAAATATCATAGCTTTTTATCTGAAAATTTTCAGTTTTTGGAGGTGAAATTTTCTATATATTTGAATAGGCGTGTTTTCGTAATGGGGAGCAAAAACAATTTTTGAGAGAGTTGTCATCCTTGAAAGTGTATAATTTCCCCTAAGTTGATGTCAGTGTAAGTTATGCTGTTATCGTGTCATTTATAATGCAAATATTTATACGCATCTTTATTTGCTTTAATACAATTTTACCTTGATTATCAGTGTGTATTCAGTTTCAAGATGTCCGAAGAGAACTTCAAAACACTTTAAAAAAATTCTTTAGATGTATCAGTCAAATACCAGGATAACTAAGGAACTCCTGTGACATTTTAAATTGTTGTCAATGGAGCGACAAATACTTGTTTAAATCAAAACGTTTCTAATACTTGTGTGGGTATATAATTTTCTTCCTTATCTGACATACAAACTACTATGATTTTAACTTGTCACTGGCAAAGACGTAATGGTAGTATATTTTTGGGGATCACTGCAGTAGGGTAAAACAATAATAAGCCTCTATGTTAAGTTTGTCAGTGATTATAGGACTATTCTGCGGTTAAGGCTTACAATGAAATAATTATCTGATGCAACTATATTTCAAAAAGTAGGCAATGGGCCCATTACTGTTTGATAGTCTTTCGTCATTTTAAACAAATGTAAATCATAATTTTCATTTTTGCTTAACCCTTACAGCCCTGTAAACCAAGACAGATACTTTTGCAAACAATGCAGATCCAGATGAGACGGCTCATTACATCACGAAAACAGGCCTATATAATTTTGACCCCCTTAAACCCCACTTTTATATAGTAAAACGGGTTTACAGGGGTATACGTTATTTTTCTTATATTGCTCAAAAACATAGATTGTGGATACTCGTTAGAACCGCCTCGCCGAGGCGTACCCACAATTGTAGTACCCACAATCTATGTTTCGATCAGAAATATGAAAAATATCAAGTTTTTTTATCCGAGAATTTTCAGTTTTTGGATGTGAAAATTTCTATATATTTGAATAGGCGTGTTTTCGTAATGATGAGACGACTCGTAATGAGCCGTCTCTTCAGGATCTACACTATTTGCAGTTCTATTCATTTACAATTGTCACCCTTTTGGGCACAATGGATGTGTACAAATGTAGAGATAAAAAGTCTATTTCAGAAATTCAGAATTAAAAGAGTTAATCAATTTCGTGCAATGAAGTTTTGTTCATATTAAGAGATCATTCAGAACGCTGGTAACAATGTATAGACTGCTGGATACTTTTGTATAGAGTGTCTGATAATTATATTGTACTCGATCTGTTTGGTTTTAGGAACCTGATATCATTTGGGAGATTTATCGCTATTTCCGCCAAGGGAGACAGCTTTTTTACTTCTTGTTTGCTTTTCCTGTACACCAGTCCCTGATTGTAAAGGGTCTACTTAAAAGGAAAGAATTTGCTCCCTTTAGGTGCAAATTCTTTTCTTTTAGAGTAGACCACTTTTCAGAAGAGAATCAGAATCAAATCGACGAGTTGCCTCCCTCGAAAGTGTATCAATTCCCCTCCCATTAATAAATACGAAAGCAAGTTGTCTTTGTTCAAACCATTACGAGGACAAGCCTATTCAAATATACTGAAAATTTTACCACCAAAAAAATGAAAGTTTTCAGATGAAAAATTCTAAAAAAATTTCATATTTCTGCTCAAAACATAGATTGTGGGACCTCGTTAGAACCGCCTACACGAGGCGGTTCTAACGAATACCCACAATCTATGTTTTTAGCAGAAATAATAAAAATAATGTATACCCCTGTAAACCCCAGTTTTACTATATAAAAGTGGGGTTTAAGGGGGTCAAAATTATAAAGGCATGTTTTTGTGATGGACTATGAACAAACAAATAGTGAAAACATAATTTTATGTATGCCTATTATGTTATCAGAACTTGTAGAAAAATATGATATATAAAATGCAAGGTATATGTAACTACGAGCAAACCCAAAATGTAAAAGACATTTACTTCTTTTTAAGTGTAATTCATACAATTTTAAGGGAGAATTAGCTGTCTTTTGGAGATTTTTTTCTTCCTTTTTAGAGTAAAACCCTTTTCAGAAAAGGTTTTGTGTGCAGGAAAGTAAACATGATGTCACAAATTTATCTCCTTTATTAAAATAGCGGGAAATGACCCAAAGCGTGTTTAGTCCTTGAATGAACAGTATACGTATATGAGAAGAGAAATGTCCCAGTATTGCGTTAATGATTGTTCTGGGAGAAAATAGGAAGTTCTTACAGAAATTGCACATAGACGGTGCGTCATACTCACGCACTTATGCACACTTATTGTAAAGTATCTAGTCATTGTATTAACAAACAGCGAAGGTTATAGTCCTTATACTGCAAGGAAAAGCAGGGATATCTTGGCTATTGCTGTTCGCATATGCTCGTATGCACTTTTTCGCGTGGCGCTGCCCATATGGGAAAATCGTATTTTCTCTTAAAAATATTTCAACGGATATAACATCAAGTAGTTTAACGTGGGGTGGGGGTGGGGTAATAGAATTACGAGTAACTTGGTAAAAACATGATTTCAACGCCAATAATGTCAACGTGAACATCACGAAAACACACCTTTATACGAATATATATTGAAAATTTCACCACCAAAAACTGAAAGTTCTCAGATAAAAATTTTGATATTTTCATATTTCTGCTCAAAAAAATAGATTGTCGGTACTCGTTAGAACCGCCTCGCCGAGGCGGTTCTAACGAGTATCCACAACATATGTTTTTGAGCAGAAATAAGAAAAATAGTGTATACCCCTGTAAACCCAAGTTTTACTATATAAAAGTGGGGTTTGAGGGGGTCAAAGTTATATAGGTACGTTTCCGTGATGATTAGCTGTTAATAGCATCAGACGGCATTCTTTTTATTATTATTTTTCCGCGAAAATATGATTCACATGAAAGGTTAAGCATTATTTTCTTGGATGTATACAAACGGTTCACATAGACTATCGCTTTATTTTCTCGGAAATATAAAAATTAAAAGCTGCTTGCATTCTATATTTGGCTGTAATGGTCACTTGGACCTGTTGAAAGGTAGGAAAATTACATGCGTCGCTTCCACCTCATAATAATGGCAATTAAACTCCGTTTGTGACGATTTAATTGAAATCTCCAAAAATCCAGAATATCTAATCGGTTGATAATCTCATTTGATTTGAGATCCAGCTCCTACCTTCTCAAACGAGGCTTGTTTACCTTGTCGAAGCGACATATGTGTAACGGTCCCACATCTTCGTCTGCTGCAAGTGGCCAATAACAATTAAATCAGGCATTTTTTAAGACAGCTTGGCACATCATTCAACTGAACTATCAATAATAGTATAGAAGGTGTCCGGGAATAGCAACAATCACAGAATAAGCCCAACAATGACACACACATGAGGAAGAGCAAACAAACCATAAAAGACAGTACACAAACTCATCACGAAATCATTCCTATATAATTTTGATCCCCCCTTAAGCCCCACTTTTTTGTAGTACAGCTGGGGTTTACTGGGGTATACATTATTTTTTTTTTATTTGGCTCGAAAACATAAATTGTGGGTACTCGTTAGAACCACCTCGCCGAGGTGGTGCTAACGAGTACCCACAATCTCTGTTTTGAGCAGAAATAAGAAAAATAACAGAGATTTTTATCTGAAAATTTTCAGTTTTTGGTGGTAAAATTTTCAGTATATTTGAATAGACTTGTTTTTGTAATGTAAAGCAAAGAAAAGCAATCGGCTCTTTCTTCCCCGACAAGGTAATCACATTGCCAGACTGGATCCACTTAACACAACAATAAGACAACGAATAGGACAAAACAGGAAACAAATGTCCCCTGCTGCTGTTGGAAATGACGTTTTTGGATAAGCCCGTATTTGTATTATTTGGTAAGAGAGATACCCTTCGAGGGTTATCCATTCCCCTTGATTACCCAAAAGAATGACAATTTGCTACCAGTCAACCAATTAACTCTTTCGGCGCCAAATTTCAGACGGCATTTATCATCTGCTTTTTTTTTCAACAAACTATCGATTGGGAGAAGTTTTTATGTAAAGTTGAAAGACTGAATGTCAAACAGCATAGATCCTGATGAATTGTGTGGTATATCATGATGAGCCGTCTCATCTGGATATACGCTGTTTGTAACAAACTATTATTATTGACTGTGGCAATGAAAGAGTTAAAGAAGCGAAACATTCGACGCTACGAGGGTCGTGCAAAAAGTTCTGTCACTAATAGACTTCCTTGGTTTTATCCCAGGTATATTTTAAAATGCTTCACTGCACTTGAATGGTGTGTTGAATAGCTAACGATACCCGTTTATTTCGTGCAAATTGCTTTCCAACTGACCGAGTTATTTCAAATTGAAATAGATGCAGTCATATACACTGATCAATTTACTTGTTACATTGGAACATGGACCAGAAGACTGAAATTCGTAGCTATATTAAATGCCGCATTAGGCTTAATATAGATTCAAAGCAGATATTTAAAGAATTGTGTTGTATATATGGACCTCAGACCATTTCAATCCGCACAGTTTTTAAGTGGGTTAAAACTTTTAAAGCTGGAAAATTTTCTGTTGAAGATGATACCCGTCCTGGAAGGCCTAAAACCTTTGTTACCAAGGCTAGCATCGCTGCTTTAAGGATTGTGGTCGAACAGCATGCGCGATTATCTGTCAAAGATATAGCTAGTTGTACGAGCATATCAGAAGGCAGTGTGCAAACAATTCTGAAAAAGCGTTTGGATCTGAGAAAGGTTTGCGCTTGGTGGATACCTCATTTGCTCACTGAGGAGCAAAAGACACAACGCCTTAAATGTGCCCGGGAACTTTTGAAAACATAAAAAGGCTGTAATAGTCGGGTAATTTCTAACTTGCTAACAGGTGATGAAACCTGGGTGCACATGTTTGAGCCACAAAGAAGGGCTGATAATAAGCTATGGAAGCGAAAAGATAATAAAAACGCCCATGTATTGCCAAGAGAACCATAAATTCGAAAAAGATGTTCGCAATTTTCTTTAATTCAAGTGGGCCAGTCGTTCAAGTGCCTTGTCCATCTGGTCATACAGTCACTGGCCGATTCTACAAGAATTCTGTACTGAAGAAAGTGAAAGAATTTTACAATAAGAAACGACTAAGCAAAGGATGGTCAGGAGTCCATCTTTTACGTGACAACGT
This sequence comes from Anodontia alba, assembly GCA_964016985.1. Taxonomy (NCBI): domain Eukaryota; kingdom Metazoa; phylum Mollusca; class Bivalvia; order Lucinida; family Lucinidae; genus Anodontia; species Anodontia alba. Next base: position 8,187,423 of record OZ024821.1, read on the forward strand.
CTCCTCTCATAAATGTGGGGTTGTTAAGTCTTTTTTGGCTTCTGAAAAGGTGAAAGTTTTAAACCATCTACCTTATTTACCTGACCTGAGTCCCTGTGACTTCTTTTTATTTCCAAGGCTTAAGAAAATGGGTAAAAAGGTTACAAAAATGTGTTTCAGTAAAAGGGGACTACTTTGAAGGTTTGTAATAAAAATATGTTTGATAAAACGTAGTACTGAAGTAATCCGAACCCAGTGACAAAACTTTTCGCAGGACCCTCGTATTCGTGTGTCTGTGCAACCTAAATTATCATTCATCACGAAAACATGCCTACATAATTTTGATCCCCTTAAACCTCACTTTTATATAGTAAAGCTGGGGTTCACAGGGGTATACATTATTTTTCTTATGTCAGCTCAAAACATAGATTGTGGGTACTCGTTAGAACCGCCTCGTCGAGGCGGTTCTAACGAGTACCCACAATCTATGATTTGTGCAGAAATTTGAAAAATATCAGAATTTTTTATCTGAAATTTTTCATTTTTTAGGTAGTAAAATATTCAATATTGTTGTATAGGCTTGTTTTTGTAATGGACGGTGTGATATCCACCGTCCCATGTAACATTGCATTACTGTATATTAGCTGGTTAAAATCCAGACAATATGAGATCAATATACGATCGAAAAGGCGGAATTTGAACCAAAAATATATCCGACTTATTGAATATATGATTTTTTCAAGGAAACGTCTTGCTCTATGACATGATAAAAGAAGAGAAAAACACCCTTAGCATAAATTGTACGAACACAGTTGAAAATTAATCTTTGTGTACTATGATTTTGTTTTCAACTGCTTTCAAGCGCATTGAGGTAAAAAATATTTGCCAAAAGTACTGGGACAGGCAGACCTGAGCAAACTGTGTAATTCCAGATCAGACGCTGCAAGACTACACTGCTTACTAGCAACTTCAGGTAAATCGACATGTAGTGAAATAGACTTATTCAAATGTAAGTTGAAGTATGGTGAGGAGTTAAACTGTCCAAATAATTAGGGTAAAATGGTACCCAGCATATCAAGATAACCGTACAAGATAAGAGTAGTTCCCAGCTAGCATTCTCTATACATCTACAGCGGGGCGTTATCTGCCCGCTATAGATTTATGTAGAATGCTTACTGGGTTGACAGTCGCATTTGCCCTAACGAGATACAACAATGTCTAGTCACTGCGTCCAGTACATATGGCAGATGTCATTAGGGTCTGCTGACCCTAAATATTCGGACACCTTCACTCATTGCCATACTTACCCTAAAAGTGAGCACGTCCAGTTTCCTACGTATTTATGTGTCTGAAAATATGCTCGATGGGTGACAAAAACTGCAGAGCCTACTTTTTGCGGCTTCTGATCTGATATTACACTGTTTTCGCAGACTTCGGTCACAAATGTATTCTCAAGACAAATCAGTTTCTCATTTTTTAATTATCGAAAAATCTCTAATATTATTTGCTCAGCTAGAATTATTACAGACTTTGCCAGATAAACCTAATAAGGCATAAATCATTAGAATCAACAATTTATAGCAAAAATACACTTGATATGTCTGGCAAAATAATACCAACACGCCATTACGATAACATGCCTAGTCAAATATACTGAAAAAATTACCACCAAAAAATGAATATTTTCAGACAACAAAATTCTGATATTTTTCATATTTCTGCTCAAAACATAAATTGTGGGTACTTGTTAGAACCACCTCGACGAGGCGGTCCTAACTAGTACCCATAATATATGTTTTTGAGCGGAAATAAGAAAAATAATGTATACCTCTGTAAACCCCAGTTTTACTTTATAAAAGTGGGGTTTAACGGGGTCAAAATTTTATAAGCATGTTTTCGTGATGAATAGGCTTCCGTCAAACAACACATTTGCTCAATCATTCAAAATTCTTTATACAGATTAATCCAAGACGCATTTTACTAGATTGACAATATCGCACAGTCCCACAAAACTCCTTTGGCTATAGAATCTGATATAAAAAAGGTGTCATGGTCATTTATTTAATAAACTTCTGATAAGATAAAAATAACAAAATATTCTTAACCCTTAGACAATTAATATCTTTGTTATTTTTCTTAGAATATAGGATTTGACATTTTTTTCGTGAGGGCGGGACGGATAAGATTTATTTCGCAAATGAACAGCGGTATTTTCGAGGCTTGTATTTCGCTTCAAGCAACACTCCTTTTGGTGCTAGTCATTAGAGCGTGAATTCGACATAATGACGGTCATGTGATGTCATATGTGTGAAACATTGGAGGCAACTCTGATGGCTTAACCTTACCAAGAGCTTTTGAGGATTGTTTTTTTACTTCTTTTGGGATCATTGAACCTATTTTGGTTACTTTAAAAAAAATAAATAAATACCGCTTAAGTCGGAGCAAGGGACAGTATACAACCTTGCAAACTACATAGATGTCTATGAAGAGACTTTAATTAATAAAATCGAGTCCTCGAATTTCGTTCTTTTGTGTGTTCTTTGTTTCCAAAGGCAGTCTTTTAGATTTGTATCATGAGAAGGTAATTGCAGTCGCACCAGGGCCCAGTTGTTCAAAGCGTCGTTAGCTTAACGAGCTCGTTAAGGGTCATTTCGTTAACTGTTTTAGTGGATTCAATACACAATATTCTGATATTTGTTGCTAAAAAATGTTAGAAGCTTTTGCTACTCACATTTTTTCAGCAAAAAATTTCAGCATATTTGCGTATCACTCGATGTAAATTTCAACGAATCGTTAACTAACGACGTCGTTAGCTTTGAACAACTGGGCCCAGGTCTTCAACTAACACGTATATCATCAAAGTGCAGGTTATATTTTATTTGCTTTGGGATCATTGAGCCCATCCTGGTTATTTTGAAAATCGAATACTGCTTAAGCCGGCGCTATGGGGCGTATGGAGCCTCACAAACAACAATGTTGCATATGAACAGACTCAGTCAAACCGAGTCTCCGATTTTCGTGATTTTGTGTGTTCTTTGTTTCCTTCGCAATCCTTTTTGACTTTTATTTTACTCTACTGTTGGTGTTGTGCCGTGTGGTGGCCGTAAAAAAAGCACCCCCCCCCCACCCCTCGTACATCATTATAATGGGTTATATTTTATTTGCTTTAGGATCATTGTGCCCATCCCGGTTATTTTGAAAATCGAATTTCGCTTAAGCCGCCGTGTGGCGGCCATTAAACGTCTCCCGGTACTTCGTCATAGTGCAGATTTTATTTTATTTCCTTTAGTATCATTGAACCCATTCTGCTTACTTTGAAAATCGAATACCACTTAAGCTCGTGCTAGGTGTGTGTGGGGTCAGGTGGGGGTGTGGAAAGCGTATACAGCCTCGCAAAAAACATTGTTGCATATATACAGACTTAATAGAACCGAGTCTCCTTTTCCTTATTTTATGTGTTCTTTTATCCAAAGCTAATATTTTAGAATTTTAAAGAATTACCTTCATACAGAATTACCCTCAGTGACATAGCACAATACAGGCTTAGATTACGACAGAGCTTTTTTACGTTGCACCTGGTAAAGCTGGTAGCTGCAGGAAATCTATTTCGATTGCTAGTTTGCTTGAAATAATCAGATGGGTTTGTATTTCTATCTTCATATGATAAACTATTTCATTCTTAGATTACTGAGGGTAGTCCGTGAATCATCTTTGGCATTTCTCAAATTGTAATTTAAAAAAAAAATTACAAGAAGAGGTACAAGAGAAGACAGATAGAGTGGATTTGAATTATTATGCATTTTTAAAGTAAAACTAATTCATCTTTTTCCGTCTTTTCTCTAATGGCTTCCAAAAACAGCTTCATATAATTTCTGTATTGAGACAAGTTCCGTTGTTCCAGTTGCAATTATACTTGCTGCAACATGCATTTTCCCAATGTTTTGTTTGTCTTGTTGTGTACATTAAACCCAAATAGCATCTACATACTATGAAAGTGATCTTATAGATATTAATTAGACTGTTCCTATTGATTTTCTGTTACATAATGTTCATTCTTGTCCACGCTTTCTCTTTAACGCATTCAATATGTTTATGCCAAGATCAGTCGTTTAGCAATAACGTCACCTAAATGTTAATGAGACTCAACTTCCTTGATTTGCTGATTCAGCATAAAAACGGTACGTAGGGTATGCACCTGTGTTGGTTTTCGTGTAATTAATAATGAATTCTTAATAAACTTTACAAGCCAAGTTTTTGCCAGTTCAGATATTTTCTTATTATCACATCACGAAAACATACCTATATAATTTTGATCCCCTTAAACCCCATTTTTATATAGTAAAACTGGGGTTTACAGGGGTATACATTATTTTTCTTATTTTTGCTCAAAAACATAGACTGTGGGTACTCGTTAGAACCGCCGCAGCGAGGCGGTTTTACCGAGTATCCACAATCTATGTTCTGAGCAGAAATTTGAAAAATATCACGGTTTTTTATCTGAAAATTTTCATTTTTTGGTGATGCAATTTTCAATATATTTGAATAGGCGTATTTTCGTAATGAATGTTTAGCAGTTTTGTTGCAACATCTGGGTTATCAACTACAATATATAAACTGAAGTCGTCAGCAAAAATGTAGGATTTTTCCAATACATTATTACAATAGTATTCACGACCTGTCAGGGTTGAGGAGAAAGCGGGCAGGGCAGCGTTCAATTCGGATGTATATAAGTATGAAAGGGTCAAAAAGTAAAGCTGTATGGATACATCGGATAAACACAAAGTGTGTCTGATACATACGAAACGTTATTGAAATGACCGTCAAATCTAAAACACCATCACCACCATCAGCCTTTACCAGCTCGAAAATAAGCTCTTTTGAATCGACACAGAAATCTGAAAACGCTCTGACCTGTCCAGGCGTACCGCATTAACCCTAAATTCTAGACAGACAGACAGACGTGCGCAAAATGTTTGGATCCCGATCAGACGCCACACAACGCGGTGTCTGGTCAGGGACGATACTGTTTGCTACTCATCCAGCAACTTTTAGAGACATCAGCATGTAGTAAGCTGGATTTTTTTTTTCTTCAAAATTTAGAAAAGGTATGGTAAGAAATTAAGGTGTCCGAATATTGTACATTTATTGTTTGTACTGGGATATAAGCAGTTAAATACGTAAAAGTCTAAACGGGTGCCTTTGGAAACAAAGTACACACAGAAGAATGAACATCGGAGGTTCTGTTTTATCAAGTCTCCTGTTATGCAACAATGTAGTTTGCGAGGCTGCGTACGCCCCTAGCACCTGCTTCAGCTGTATGGACTCAGTGATCCCAAAGGAAACAAAAAACACAGAATCTATATCGATATCACTTAAAATATTCGGCCATTACCCATTAGAGTATCTGTCCTAATATTTAGACCACTCCATTTGTTGATGTTTCAAAAATGTACTGCTAACATGGTAAACCATACAGGACCTGAATAACCAGCTCTTTTAATGTTTTAAGGCAAATTCCCCAGTGGTTTTTATACTGTCTGTTCCAGCGGATATGCTGATGCCCTTCATCTTTGTTGTAATTCTAGCATGCGGACACCTGCTATACGGCTGCCCACCTTACTTTCTGTTTATCATTTTGTTTTGATGCTAGCATTGTGGTCGCCTTCTCCAATGGCTGCCCATTTTTTTTCCTGTTCCCTTGATCATCACGAAAACATGCCTATAAAATCTTGACCCCCTTAAAACCCCACTTTTAGGAAGTAAAACTTGGGTTTACAGGAGTATACATTACTTTTCTTATTTCTGCTAAAAAAAAAGATAGTGGGTACTTGTTAGAACCACCTCGCCGAGGCGGTTCGAACGAGTACCGAAAATCTATGTTTTGAACAGAAATATGAAAACATATCAGAATTTTATTCTGAAAATTTTCATTTTTTGGTGGTAAAATTTTCAGTATATTTGAATAGGCATGTTTTCGTAATTTGAATGTTTGGAACCGCATCAGAGCATAAGAGTGAGATTTTGCCAGAGTAAAACTGGTTCAAGCCCCCAGTTTTTCTACTGACCGTTACAAGGCGGTTCACCTGTCTGTTGCAGTTCTTTGTGCGTCTGTGGTTTCACGTTTGACGTTTGTGTTGTCCATCACGAAAACATGCCTATATAATTTTGACCCCTTAAACCCCACTTTTATATAGAAAAACTGGGGTTTACAGGGGTATACATTATTTTTCTTATTTCTGCTCAAAAACATAGATTGTGGGTACTCGTTAGAACCGCCTCGTCGAGGCGGTTCTAACGAGTACCCACAATCTATATTTTGAGCAGAAACGTGAAAAATATCAGAATATTTTATCTGAAAATTTTCATTTTTTGGTGATAAAATTTGCAGTATGTTTGAATAGGCATGTTTTCGTAATGCTTTATTTGTTCCTCATCTCTCCTTTCTTTGGTGCCTCATGAGGACTGCTGCGCTGGGTACCTTCACTTATATTTTGGGGTCATCACAGTTTATTAAGGACTTTGTGCCTGAATATTTATAATAAATATTGTTTTCAGAATACCCCAGCTTTAAATTTGTGAAATAACTATACTGACTATACTATCTGGGAGAAATTACTTGTAGACGTAAAGTATAAATGTATTTCATACAAAAGTACTTACAAATGCAGCGTCTTACCACATTTTATACCAAAGAGTCGAAGAACGGTCTCTCTTCAAGTGGCATACATAATACGTAAAATACATAAAAATTATAATAATAGTATTATTCACGGTAATATATGTGCATTTGTAATGTCACAGATAGAAGCATTTCTATAGGTGGCGTAGCATTAGGAGTTTTATTTTTTTTTAAAAAAAAAAAAAAAGATTGAAATATAATACATCAAAACAACGACAGCATCAAATGAAATAAACTTTTTGTTTAGTTGACATATCAGCAACCACTCATGTTAACTACATGCTTTGTCTTGTTACTCAATATCCGTCGCGTAGCGCTTCATTTGTTTGTTTGTGTTGAGGTTTTACGGCCCAGTCAACCCAATAGGGTCATGTCGAGCGCGGTCAGTTTACCTAACCACACATTTACTGGGCAGGCTTAGTCCTCTAAGCGGTTAACCAGTATTGTGCACATTCTTTCGTCAGAAACTGACAACTGCCCTTCTTGAATCAGCGGAAGGGAGAGAATGACCGTAGAAAATATTTCATGATCAATCTCCACGAAAGAATGTTGCCGACCTCGGCGGGGGTTGATACCGCGACCTCCTGGTCTCCAGTCGAACGGCGCATCCAACTGAGCCACCGAGGCCGGCACATAGCGCTTCATTTTATACCGTATTTACCCAAATATTCGGACACCTTTAGGGTGTCCTTGGGCGATACAGTATGTTCATTTTTTTACTCGAATCGAGGAAGAATCAAACGTGCACAAAGAAAGCCAAAACAGCGTGCACAATGCATCCTTTCCTTTACGACAAACAGGATGGTTTCAATTTTCCCACTGTTAACTTTCCATTCCTGAGCAGTAATATCCCTTCTGCACCAGCATACGGCGTTTAAGTTTCACAGTTAATCCGCTATGCCAGAGCCTGTTTAATTTATCAGGACTTCATGGAGCATGGCAAAGTGCTCACTACAAGGTTGTTGAGCCAGGGCTATCAAAAACGAAACTGGTAGCAACACAAAAAGTTCTATGGGAGACATCATGATCTGGCCAATCCCTACAATGTGGCAGTTTCCAGAATTGTTTCTGATGTTTTTGCCGATGAAGAGCCATAAGTAGACTTCTAAAATCCCGGACATACTCTACCTACATTCCCAGTTAGCATTCTACGTAAATCTACATCGGGCCGTCATCGGCCCGTCAGGGTAGCTGACGGGCCGATGACGGCCCGATATAGATTTACGTAGAATGCTGACTGGGTTTCCTTCGTTCAAGCCTATGGACATAGTGGGCGAAGCTTGCTTGCCAAGTAATGCTTACTATCCGCGGACGCCTGATTACACCCCTTTTCTGGGGTCCATGTCTGTTAGTCTGAACATTCTGAGTCGTCATTCTTTTACGGATTTATGAGTTCGGATTATGGCTTGGTTACCATGCCCACTACTACTTCAGTCCGACATAGCTCTGAGGAACAGAACAAGCTTCAAATATCGAATGGACCGGACATGAAAATGTGTGATACTGCAATATAACACTGTAAAATTAATATGGTTAAACGGACTATTTAAACGAGATACCAGCTGTGTGGATCCTGATGATATACCGTATTCTGTAGCGTCTGATTTCTGTCTACGTGGCTTGATCAGACCTGTCCGTCGGCATACTTAGGATAAATACGGAATTGCGTTTTTCGAATATCAACCCTTTCAACCCTGTACAAAGGTACAGATAACTATGCAAACAGTGTAGATCCAGATGGGACGAGCTGTCTCATCAGGATCTACAGTTTGTCATTCTGTTTTGACTTAAGACTGAAACCCCTGTTTGCATCAGTGGACATGTCCATGTTCAAGGATGGAAAATACCATGTCCGAGACTCATGGGTGAAAGGGTTAATTTTACGCAAGTTTACTGACAGAGGATAAATGCGCTAGGTAATTTGCCTACCCACAACAGTCACATTTTACGCAGTACTTTTCACTCCGTAGTATTTCTTACTGATTTGATGACAAAAACATTTGTAAAAATGCATACAAATAACGAATGTATTTGATCAATTCAGTTACAATAAATTACCTAATAATGTATACCCCTGCATACTCGCCATATCTTATGGCGGTATACAGATCACCTAATCATACATGTACATAAACTTGTTCAGCATCACGAAAACATGCCTATATAATTTGGATCCCCTTAAACCCCACTTTTATATAATCAAACTGGGGTTTATAGAGGTATACGTTATTTTTTTTTATTTCTGCTCAAAAGCATAGATTGTGGGTACTCGTTAGAACTGAGGCGGTTCTAACAAATACCCACTATCTATGTTTTAAGCAGAAATATGAAAATTATATCAGAATTTTTCATCTAAAAATCTTTCATTTTTTTGGTGGTAAAATTTTCGGTATATTTGAATAGGCATGTTTTCGTAATGGTGCACATACTATCAGGAAAACTACTCTGCTTTAGACATTTTAGTCGTTTTTAGCTTGGCTTTTTACTCAGAAGAATTAAATTTTCCATCATTTATCATAATGCAATGCAAAGCATTTTGTTTTTGCTACATGTACAGATGCACACAAAAAATATTCGACTGCTATATTTATTTTTCTTTTCACATATAAAAAACAATGCCTACAAAATATGCAAAATTCGATATGGCGGGGTGGAGGGGTTGTGGCAGGTTTCCAACATTTCCATTTGTTCAAAATGTCTGCATTGAACAACATGTGGATTCAGGCGATAGTTTTGGGCCATATGTAATAAATGTGTTCTCCTGTCCATAACGTTATAAACAGATAAAACTGTTTTGCAAAACTTAATCCAGCTGCTGATATACAGTTGACTCTCGTTATCTCGAACTTGCTTATCTCGAATAACCGCTTATCTCGAAGTGAAAATCTGGTCCCTGCCTAACATGAAAACCTAATAGCAGGTAACAAAATATTGTGGAAAAGAGGAGAAATTGCTCCTCAGGAGCAATTTCTCCTCTTTTCCACAATATTTTCAACATATCTCTAACTTCAAGAGTCCAATTAAATAATAAATATACATTTGTTAAATGCAGTTGTTCGATTTATTTTTTCCCTCAAATCTGCAACGCTGATATGTCGAAGAACGGATATCTCAAACTATTTTAGAGAGTCCCTTGGAATTTGAGATAACGAGAGTCGACTGTATAGGGATTCTGAACTGTTCTCCTTAATTTTGAAGATACATTTCAACATAACTAAGAAATTTGGGGTAAAATCATGAGTTTAAAAGAAAAAAAAAACTCAAATAACGACGGAAACAAAAGAAAAACAAATAGTTTACCTGGAAAAATATTTTGAAAGTTGATATCGTGGAATACATATAGGATGGCTTATATTATATGAAAACTTGTCTCAGAAGCTAAATTTGACAAGAAATGTGACAAGGTTATTTACAGAAATATTGCTGTATACATTCAAATGTCACAGAGAATTAGGTTAGATTTTAAACTATCCCTACTAACAAACACGATCAGCTATTGACCTTATGGCCAAAAACAACTTTACTAGCTTAAGAGAATATCAACATTGGCAGATTTTAGTTCATATAACAGTCAGTGCCAGCTTTTGCCCTGGGTAGTTTTCCTTGTGTAGCTTCGGCCTAATATTAGGACTGGGTTAAAATTTAAATTTTCCGAGCAATTCAGAAAACTAATTAACCGCTAAAGCCTGGATATTATGCGGCAGACTGCATGCCTAGTTGACAACCCAATCATTGTTGATGGCTATGCTTCACTCGTTGATTGCACGACGGCGGTTCGAGCCTCAGACTCGATGCCGGCCTCTTCGTAAAACTTTAACCAGTGGGTTGGGGCTTGACGATATGTTTTTGGCTTGGCCCGCCGTGGTTCATCTATTGGTTTTCATTTATTCTGGCATACAGTAGAATTTGCCATCAGTACTCGTCTTTGTTTATCATTGTGATTAATTTGATTTTTATGTTTTCGCTTTGATGCATTGACTGAGTTGGGCGCCTTTATGCGAACCGAATTTTTATGTATTTCTGTATTAAGAGTAGCATCGGGACCCAGGGTGAAGTTGGCTAGCTGTAAAAGTGCTTTAAATCCCCCGATGGTTTATTCTTCAGACCGTTCTAAGGCGGTTGTGCCGGTGTTAGTCTTACTCTTTGTTCTTGTGGTTTATTCTACGAGGCGAGTTGTTTTACGACTTACTTTGTGTTATTTTGTTCTTGTGTTTTTCAGTCCTTTTAGCATTGCGATTACCTCGCTTGGGGAAGAGAGAGCTAATCTTAGTGCTTTTCGTCCGTTTGTTTAATTTGCGCTTGTTTGGTTTTGTCTGTTTCCTCTTCCTCTTGGTGTCTGGGAAGGCTTGTGCGAACCGAATTTTTATGTATTTATGTATTAAGAGTAGCATCGGGACCCAGGGTGAAGTTAGCTAGCTGTAAAAGTGCTTTAAACCCCCCAGTGGTTTGCTCTACCGATCGTTCTAAGGCGGTGGTCCCGGTGTTAGTCTTACTCCTTGTTGCTTTATGGTTTATTCTACGAGGCGGTTTGTTGTATGTCTTTCCGTGTGTCATTTTGTTCTTGTGTTTTTCGGTCCTTTTGGTATTGCGATTACCTCGCTTGTGGAAGAGAGAGCTAATCTTGGTGCTTTTCGTACGTTTGTTCGGTTTGTGCTTGTTGGGGTTTGTCGGTTTTCTCTTCCTCTTGGGGTCTGGGAGGGGCTGCGGTTTGTGATTGTGGCACTCCCTGGACTTTTCTCTTATTTTTTTTTGTGGTTTGTGATTGTGGCACTCCCTGGGCTTTTCTCTTCCTTTTTTGTTTTGGCCTTGTCAGGGGAATCGTTTCTGTCATGACTTGAGTCTTAATTAACTATACATGTACATCATAAAAAACAGCTGGTAAAATCTGAACTCTTCTGCCTCTTACCATATCTTTGTAGAAATTTAAAAGAAAATTTTAGTTCTAAGTGGGATAACTTGCAATCTAACACTTTTTCTCTGTTGATTTAACAACAAAGTAATGATACATTTGTGATTAAAACATCTTGAAATTCTTGAAACTCTTGTTTATTTCATACCTACGTAATGACCCAGCACATTTCTTTTTTATATTCAGTTTATCTCTTAAATCTGTAGCACTAATTTGACCCTTTTATTTTTCAATTTTTAGGCATCTGACGACTTAAGGCATGGCTGACCAACATACCAATAACCCATACTTTAGGTGTATATATGGTAATAAAATACTGTATCTGCTACAGGGCTGAATTAAAATTTTGACCTTTATTACGATTTTCGATTGTTGATTCTGATGATAATTTGAAGGTGCACAATAGCAAGTCATTTAAAAAATGTCAGTTATCTATTATCTTTTTGTGTGTGTGTGTGTGACTGAATATTATGCAGTGACTGAGTATTATGCTAACATACAAAGAAAACATGAAATTGATAACTGGTCAGTTTCCACATTTTAGCAATGTATTAAAAGAACTACTAGGCAGTATCTGTATTAACCATTGTATGATGAGTGCGAAAAGATAAAATATGTCTTTGACCGTTGTGATTTTGTACTACTAGAAATAATCAAGGGGTAGTTTCAAACTTCACAGAGAAAGTACACTATTTTGAAGTTTATGATCAATTTCAGGATAACAACCGAATTTGCATCAGTGACACGTGAAACATATTTTAGCCATTCTTTATCCTGAAAAGTAACCCATATCTTATAATAAGAAAGATTATCCTCGTTTTTGCTATTATTCCGTCAAAAATTAACACATGTTAGAAGAATAAAACCTTGTTTTTAAAATATATTTATTCCCTAAAATTGCTGTATATGTGTTCAAAAAGCCTTTAAGACCATACAGTCAAAATGTAATAGAGATCGAATGATAAATATCAATTTCATTGGTCTAATTTTTTGCAAAACTAGAACCTTAAGGTATCATTAAATCAAAACACGGACATTACTGGTGGGTCGTTTGTTTCTGAGTGTCGGCTGGGGAAATGGTCCTGAACGGGGACTTAAGACTGTTTCATTTAACCCTTAACTTCCTGCACTTTACGCAAATAGTGCAGACCCTGATCGGTCACCTCGTTCTGTGGCGTCTGATCTGGATGTGCACTGTTTGCCAATGTCCCAGTCCAGATTTTACAGATAACTCTCCTTACACGGCACTCTGACGTCATAGAGAAAAGAATAGCGCGACTATAAATAACCGTTACCTGGATTTCGTGCAAAAACGTGGTTTGATTTCATTGGTCAATTATTATCCCGTTGACAACAATCTTAAGGATTTTTGTGTATGTATACTCTATCTCATATGTAAAGAATCGACCCATAATACTGTAAGGAATGCTGAATACCGTATATATACTAGCGGAAAAAAGAAACGCAAGTATTAATTCTGGGGTTGTATTTTTAAAGAAAATTGTGGATTTCATTTGATTGTTTAATTTTTTTAATTCTTTATTTCATTTTCTGTTAAATGCTATTGGTTTAGTGTAGTATAGCAGACGACGTTTGCAATAAATAGCGTTAAACACAGACACCCAACGTTATTAAATAATGGGTATCAATAGCGCGTGTGTCCACCACGGGCTGCTGTCGCTGCTCTCACTCTTCTAACCATAGACCCGACTAAATTGGTCCTTTGAGGGATATTATTCCACTCTTGAATAAGAGCTAGCTGGAGCTGTGCGACGTTGTTCGGTACGTTGACGCGCTTCCTGACCCTCCTGTCCAATGCATCCCAAAGGTGCTCGACTGAACATTACACGCCGCCAGTCAGCCAGTCGAAACCGATTTAGTGCATGGGAACGCAGCCATTGCATGTGGCGTTGACGTCGCCTGGGCGTAAGGTTCGGGCCCACGTAAGGACGGCGTGGACGTAAATCGAACTCTCGCAAGCGATTTCTGACTGTCCTTGGACACACACGACGGCCATGTGTTCCGATAACTTCTCTTGCGGTCTCTGTCGCCGTCCTTTACCTGTTACGAAGGTGTACAAGACGTTTACATCTATCTTGACATTGCGTCGTAACGCGCGGACGTCCGCTCCTAGGACGGTCAGTTAACCTACCGGTAGCTCTAAGACGCTGAACTAAGCGCGATATCGTGGGACTCCTGCACCCCAAATTGCTGCGCGACGTCACGTTGCGACCGACCCTGCAAAATTAGAGCAATAGCTCTACCCCTATCCAGTTGCGATAAGCGTGCCATTTCTCTCAACAAACTCAAACAACAAACGTTTTGTGCAACCGATACGAATGGAACGAAAGTTCGATTAGGTAATGTGTTAAAGTCTCTCCCACGCGACACTACCCGTGCAGCACGGATATAACGAAATTCAGGTACAACGATATTGTGTAGCCTGTGTTCACGCTTCAGTGATTTTGTGTGATCCATACACGGGCAAGTACACTTATGTCACCAAATACAGAAAACTAGATCAGTTTGTTCACAAACAAACTTTCAGTATTTAAAGATTTGAACTTGCGTTTCTTTTTTCCCCAAATATATATACCCTGCATATTAGGACATATTATATTTGTCCGTAAATTTAAACAAGTACATTTACTACGTATTGTTAATATGTCTAAAAAATGCTGGATGAGCAAAAACCTGTGTAGACCTTGATCAAACGCCTGGTTAAGCGATGTCTTATTTCAGTCTACACCGTCTGCTCAAACCTGTTTGTCCGAATACGGATGGTAGTTATGCTACTCGAAATTCAAAACTAAAGTTCTGTCTTTGCCTCGTCCTCTGTAATAATAAAGTCTGTAAAGTGGTTTTCATATGTAAATGTCGCTCCTTTTGTTTCACTGAAAGAGTCACGTGAGAGTGAGTTCACCATGTACACAGGTTTTGTTGCGCCTTTTACTTTCTTGATGCATTTGTACAACGTCGTGAAAAAACAGAAGCCGAAGGTCAAGCCAGCAATACTCAAGACTACCACAACACCAACATCAGTATGAATCCCAGCCACGCCATTGTAAAACGTTGTTGAAGTTTTAACGCAATTTTTGTCATTCATATCCAAAGCCGACCCTATACAAATCTCATACAGCGTTTCTGGTTTTAGGTCAGAAAGTTTGTACACCCTCCAGTAGTCCTTCACAAACTGAACATGATAATCCAAAGTCTCTTCATATTCTCTGTATAAAACCACGTGACGTAATCTGTGGTGGGTAGTATTCCAAGTTATAACAATTGACGTAGGATCACGTGTAAGGATTACGACGCCTATGTCAATGCTTTTAATTTGTAACGTGAAAAATCTTGAAGCGTTTAAACCCATTGCAGTTGCTATACAGCCATATTTTCCTCCCTGGTTTACAGCCATTATATGTAACTTCAACCAGTGATTAGTAGTGACTGTTTCGTAAATGTCATGGGTGCCATTCCATAAGGCTCTAATCCAAGAAACGTCTGGCCATGGCTTCCCAACTGCGAAACACCCTACAGTTTTTCGTTGACCCACCGACAATATGTATTTCTCTCTAAGGTTTGAAATTATTTTTGGCGCACAAAAATGTCCATAAATGTCAGATTGATTTTGGTAGTTCGACAATTCTGTCAGGTTTTGCCTACATTCTCGTGGTCCTAAGCCTTCTACTTGTAGACGTGAATTAAAAAAATCAACATTCAGACAATCACATTGCAGGTTTGTATCATTTAAAGTTATCAATGTCTGATTTTCTAAACTTTCTACATGAAGGTACTCTAATGAAGAACAGCTTATATCTATATGCTTAAGGCTGTCCACCTGAAACGCTTTGCTGTGAATGTAAAATAACTGATGACTATGGCTTAAATCAACCGTCTCAAGAAATGGGCATGACGCAAAAGATTTCCTCAGAATGGCCTTTAAAGAAGGACTGTAGCTTAAGACAATTTTAGTAGTGTTCACTTGAAAAAACGATCCAGTTTCTAAGGTTTCAATTAAATTTTTGCTTACGTCAGTAATACTCAAATGTTGAAAAATACTCAGAAATTTAAACGAACTCGCCGTCAGTAGATTTTCTTTCAGCAATAATCTTTGAAGTCTTTCCACTCCGATGAACGTAAATTTGTCAATATCGGAGAGGCTGTTCCGTGACAAATCAATGGATTCCAAGCTCTGCAGACCGGAAAAGGCGCCAGCCAGAATAAAACTAATCTTGTTATTTGCTAGTTTAATATACTTTAGGTTTGTTAAACCGCTTAGTGTGTCAATCTGTAGTCCCAAAATATTGTTATCAGATAAGTCTAAAGTCCTAAGCTCCTTCAGAGCACTGAAAGAACTTGATTCAATTACAGTAATGTAATTCCCATTCAAGTACAAATGTGTTAGCATCATAATGTTCGTAAAAGATGTATTGCGTATAACTGTAATGGCATTTCTTGACAAGTCTAAGACTTTCAATGATGGGATAGAACAGAACAGATCCTGCGTACCAACTATTTCGTTCTCAGAAATGTTCAAAAAGGTAAGATTTGTAAAACCACATATATATTTCAAATAGTCAACCTGCTGTACTCCCATGCCTACTCCGGATAAGTCAAGCATTAACACATCTATTGGTAACTCAAACGTTCTATTGATAAACTCATCAACTTGTCCTTTGCATTTTGTATAATTCAGAAAAATACCCAATTCCTCGGAGTACCTTGTTTCGTCTGAATCACAAATAACTATAGCACAAATAGGAACCATCATCACTCTGAGACTACACATAAAGAATATACGTTTTATCAAATAGGCCATATAGTAATCCATTATGCCTAAGCGTTATATACTCTAATACTGTTACCAAACTTTGTATATCAGTCTATAAACGTGTGCAATTTTCACACCATCTGTTATGTCTAAATAAAATATGAAGTCATAAGTTTGCGCGGAAGAATCCGTAAATATTGTTTTTTTGTTGTTGTTTTTTTTTTTTTTTTTTTTTTTTTTTTTTTTGTTGTTGTTTTTTTTTGTTTTTTGTTTGTTTGTTTTTTTATCACTCGAGATAGTTCCTTTCTATTAAAATGTTTAAGGCGAACTTTTTTTATTTTTATTTTATTTATTTATTTTATTTTTATTTTTTTATTTTTATTTTTTTTATTTATTTATTTTTTATTTTTTTATTTTTTATTTTATTTTATTTTTTTTTTTTTTGTTCAGGAAAGGCAATTGAGCTAGCGCATGACAAAACCAACAAAATGGCATGTGCGCCCCGCGAAGACTCAGATCGGCCTGTGCGGATGCCCAGTCGGATCAGAGTCTTTGCTGTGCACTCAATGGGTACCTAAGAACCCAAGCTTTCTAAATGCGGACAACATAGAATCTGTTCAGACTGGGCCTAGACTGATCTGAGTCTTCGCTGGTCGCACATGCCATTTTGTAGGTGTTGTCGTCCGCTGGCTCAGTTCTCTTAAAACGGCTTTGCCTCCCTTCTGTAGAGGGGTCTACTTGAAAAGGAAAGCATTTGCACCCAAAAGGGTAGCAATTTCGTTCGTTTTAGAGTATACCCCTTTTTACATGGGGTTTGCTGTTCTAGAAAGGAAGTCACAGAAGTTGTCTCCCTTGTAAAAATGGTAGAAAATCTACCAAGTGTATCACGTCCCCTTAATAATCGCTACACTCACAAGCTGTGTTAATTACATTATGAAAACACGCCTATTCAAAATATACTGGAAATTTTACCACAAAAAAAATGAAAATTTTCAGATAAAAAATTCTGATATTTTTCATTTTTCTGCTCAAAACATAGATTGAGGGTACTTGTTAGAACCGCCTCGCCGCGGCGGTTCTAACGAGTACCACAATCTATGTTTTTGAGCAGAAATAAGAAAAATAATGTATACCCCTGTAAACCCCAGTTTTACTATATAAAAGTGGGGTTTAAGGGGTTAAAATTATATAGGTATGTTTTCGTGATAATCTGAATATTCTCAAATGTCAGTATTATTATAGAGGTTAAGTATTAATTTACCGAATTACCATAAATGTTGGGACAGTTTATCTTCTTGTCACACCTGTTCTTAAAACTAAGCAAGTCAATTTTACTACCTGCTGTCTATAAAAACGTTGTGTGAGTGGCATACAGTCTAAATCCTTGTTCTGTGACGTCTAATCTGGGTGTACACTATTAGCTCAAGCCTTTCCGATCCAATACTCAGAGAACATACGGTAGATTCCTTTTGCAAATACCATGATTTAAGAGACAAATACTCAATTAGCTGCTGTAAAATTTGGATCTAGAAAATCCGTTTCATCAACGCTAAAAGGTAGGTCATCTGAAAAAAAAAAAAACAGAATTACGTGACACAAAATAAGACAATATAACAACAGAAAGGAATATCGTATTTACCCCTAATATTCGGACATCTTAACCTCCTTGCTATATTTAATCTAAAATATGTGCATATATTGATTTAAACGGCGATGTGGGATAAACAAAGTGACAAATACACAAACAGCAGCTAAAATCTTATCCAGTGGTTTGCTGTGCACTAACATGTCAGATATCTAAATAATATCCCCCACCCCACAGTGAAATACTTTTCACTGACCGTTCCAAGGCGGGTCTTCTCTCATGGTTTATTTTTGAATTTTTGTTATAGTTCGTCTTTGAATGTGTGTGTTGCACATCTTTCTGTTTTGGATAGCCATTTGGCCACTTTGTGGGAAAGTAACTGTCCGTTTGGCTTTCTGCTAATGATGTTTCCATTAGGGTCCAGTTATTTTGTGTTTGTGTTTCTTTCCCTTTGATGTCTCTGATGGGAGGTGTAGGATACTTGTATCGATTTCTGATCATTGCCTTCCTTTCTATTAAGCTATTCAAAAAGCCAGATATAACCCGACACACGACAGAAAAAGGAACAGTGTGGTTTTCCGGTTTGTGGTTCTTTAAATGCGCATGCGCAGTCCTCTATTTAAGTTTCATACACGTTGTTTTCCCCTGAAACTCACTCAATGTCTCTTCTACATGTCTGCAAACAGCAAAGACTCTGGCGAAATTGTGCTTATGCGCTGACTCGCCTGAGTCTTTGCTAGTCGTCCAGTGAATAATCTACCTCTGTGCGTAATCGTATATTACGCACAAAAACGGCATGATGCAAGACAATTCCCGACGAGCGTAGTACTGACACATCGGTTTTTTCGGCACGTAATTTTCAGCAAAACCGGACTTTACAACGCCCGTCAATATTCGGCCATTTCCGTGAAGTCGTAAAACGAGAAACGTAATCTGATTAGCTGTATTTTATCAAAATTAGCCAATCTTAAGAAACGGTGCAAATCTTTATCGCCTTGTTTCAAAACATTGCGTCCGAAAGTAAAAAGAGGAAAACGATCGCCAACATCGATGCGAAACATAGAACACTATTCGGCAGCGATTGCTTGGTGTTCGGCAGCGATTGCTTGGTGTCTTTGCGACTGACGGGGTTTAGTCTTACTCTTTGTTGCTTTGTGGTTTTTTTTTATACGAGGCGATTTGTTTTATGTCTTACCTTGTTTAATTTTGTTCTTGTGTTTTCAGTCCTTTTAGCATTGCGATCACCTTGTTTGGGGAAGAGAAAGCTAATCTAAGTGCTTTTCGTAGGTTTGTTCGATTTATGCTTGTTTGGTTTTGTCGGTTTCCTTTTCCTCGTGGTGTCTGGGAAGGGCTGCGGTTTGTGATTGTGGCATTCCCTGGACTTTTCTCTTACCCTTTTTTAAATGGATATACATTATTATCCCAACGGTTAATAAAACGATCGGGATATTGTGAACGCCTCTGTCCCTCCGTCCGTCCGTCCTGCTATCTCCTATATCTCCTAAACAAATAAGTGGAATTAACCCCAACTTGTTACATGACTTCCCCGCATGGTAAGCGTGTGCGAGAGCAAGATTATTTTTCCGTCAGTTTGTCGTTACAATATCTCCTCCTGAAGCAATGGGCGGGATTTAACCAAACTTTCTATATGACTCCCTTGTAAAAAGGATGTGGGAGAGCTAGACTGTCGAGCTAAGTTTTCTACTTAGATATATAGGGAAAATAAGCCCCACCCCTAGCAGCCATGTTTTTTGACGAATGATGATTGCTTGAACAATCTTGGTAGAAGGTCACCAAGGAAACATTCCTGCCAAGTAATATTGAAATCAGTCAGGTGGTTTCTGACAAGAGGATTTTTAAAGTTTTCTATACAGATATATAGGGAAAATAAATCCCGCCCCCTGGCGGCCATGTTTTTTGATGTATCATGACGGCATGAACAATCTTGGTAGAGGGTCACCAAAGAAACATTCCTGCCAAGTGATATTGAAATCGATCGAGTGGTTTCTGAAAAGAAGATTTTTAAACTTTTCTATATAGATATATAGGGTAAATAAGCCCCACCCCCTGGTGGACATGTTTTTTGACGAATCATGACAACTTGAACAATCCTGGTAGAGGGTAAACAAGGGAACAGTTCTGCTAAGTTATAATGAAATCGGTCCAGTGGTTTCTGACAAGAAGATTTTTTAAGTTTACTATATATATATATATATATATATATATATATATATAAATATATATATATATATATATATATATATATATATATATATGTATATATATATATATATATATATATATATATATATATAGGGAAATATAGCCCCACCCTCTGGCAGCCACGGTTTTTGATGAATCATGCCGACTTGAACAATCTTGGTAGAGGGTTACAAAAGAAACATTCCTGCAATGTTATACTGAAATCGGTCCAGTGGTTTCTGACAAGAAGATCATTAAAATTTTCTATATAGATATATAGGGAAAATAAGCCCCGCCCCCTAGCGGCCATGTTTTTTGACAAATCATGACGGCTTGAACAATCTTGGTAGAGGATCACCAAGGAAACATTTTTGCCAAGTTATATAGAAATCAGTCCGGTGGTTTCTGACGAGAAGATTTTTAAAGTTTTCTATATAGATATATAGGGAAAATAAGCCCCGCCCCCTGTCGGCCGTTGTTTTTGACGAATCCAAATGGCTTGAACAATCTTGGTAGACGATCACCAAAGGAACATTTCCGCAAAATTATATTGAAATCGGTCCAGTGGTTTCTGACAAGAAAATTTTTAAAGTTTTCTATATAGATATATAGGGAAAATAAGCCCCGCCCCCTGGCGGCCGTGTTTTTTGACGAATCCAAATGGCTTGAATAACCTCGGTAGAGAATCACCAAAGGAACATTTCTTCAAAATTACATTGAAATCGGTCCAGTGGTTTCTGACAAGAAGATTTTTAAAGTTTTCTATAAAGATATATAGGGAAAACAAGCCCCGCCCCCTGGAGGCCATGTTTTTTGA
Organism: Anodontia alba; assembly: GCA_964016985.1. Taxonomy (NCBI): domain Eukaryota; kingdom Metazoa; phylum Mollusca; class Bivalvia; order Lucinida; family Lucinidae; genus Anodontia; species Anodontia alba. The sequence goes on from OZ024821.1 coordinate 8,208,365, forward strand.
CGAATTCAAATAGCTTGAACAATCTTGGTAGAGGATCACCAAAGGAACATTTCTGCAAAATTATATTGAAATCGGTCCAGTGGTTTCTGACAAGAAGATTTTTTAAGTTTTCTAAATAGATCTATAGGGAAAATAAGCCCCGCTCCCTGGCGGCCATGTTTTTTGACGAATCCTAATGGCTTGAACAATCTTGGTAAAGGATCACCAAAGGAACATTTCTGCAAAATTTGATTGAAATTAGTGTAGTGGTTTCTGACAAAAAAATTTTTAAAGTTTTCTATATAGATATATAGGGAAAATAAGCCCCGCCTCCTGGCGGCCATGTTTTTTGACAAATCCAAATGGCTTGAACATTCTTGGTAAAGGATTACCAAAGGAACATTTCTGCAAAATTATATTGAAATCGGTCCAGTAGTTTCTGACAAGAAGATTTTTAAAGTTTTCTATATAGATATATAGGGAAAATAAGCCACGCCCCCTGGCGGTCGTGTTTTTAACGAATCTAAATGGCTTGGACTATCTTGGTAGAGGATCTCCAAAGGTACACTTCTGCAAAATTATATTGAAATTGATCCATTGGTTTCTGACAAGAAGATTTTTAAAGTTTTCTATATAGATATATAGGGAAAATAAGCCCCGCCCCCTGGCGGCCAGGTTTTTTGACAAATCCAAATAGCTTGAACAATCTTGGTAGAGGATCACCAAAGAAACATTTCTGCAAAATTATATTGAAATCGGTCCAGTGGTTTCAGACAAGAAGATTTTGAAAGTTTTCTATATAGATATATAGCGAAAATAAGCCCCGCCCCCTGGCGGCCATGTTTTTTGACGAATCCAAATGGCTTGAACAATCTTAGTCAAGGATCACCAAAGGAACATTTCTGCAAAATTATATTGAAATTGGTCCAGTGGTTTCTGACAAGAAGATTTTTAAAGTTTTCTATATAGATATATAGGGAAAATAAGCCCCGCCCCCTGGCGGCCATGTTTTTTGACAAATCCAAATAGCTTGAACAATCTTGATAGAGGATCAACAAAGGAACATTTCTGCAAAATTATTTTGAAATCGGTCTAGTGGTTTCTGACAAGAAGATTTTTAAAGTTTTCTATATAGATATATTGGGAAAATAAGCCCCGCCCCCCCTGGCGGCCGTGTTTTTTGACGAATCCAAATGGCTTGAACACTCTTGGTAGAGGATCTCCAAAGGTACACTTCTGCAAAATTATATTTAAATTGGTCCATTGGTTTCTGACAAGAAGATTTTTAAAGTTTTCTATATAGACATATAGGGAAAATAAGCCCCGCCCCCTGGCGGCCATGTTTTTTGACAAATCCAAATGGCTTGAACAATCTTAGTAAAAGAGCATCAAAGGAACATTTCTGCAAAATTATATTGAAATCGGTCCAGTGGTTTCTGACGAGAAGATTTTTAAAGCTTTTCTATATAGATATATAGGGAAAATAAGCCCCGCCCCCTGGCGGCCGTGTTTTTTGACGAATCCTAATGGCTTGAACAATCTTGGTAGAGGATCACCAAAGGAACATTTCTGCAAAATTATATTGAAATCGGTCCATTGGTTTCAGACAAGAAGATTTTTAAAATTTTCTATATAGATATATAGCGAAAATAAGCCACGCCCCCTGGCGGCCATGTTTTTGACGAATCCAAATGGCTTGAACACTCTTGGTAGAGGATCACCAAAGGAACATTTCTGCAAAATTATATTGAAATCGGTCCAGTGGTTTCTGACAAGAAGATTTTTTTAATTTTTCTATATGGGTATATAGGGAAAATAAGCCCCGCGCCCTGGCGGCCGTGTTTTTTGACGAATCCAAACGGCTTGAATAATCTTGGTAGAACATCACCAAAGGAACATTTCTTCAGAATTATATTGAAATCGGTCCAGTGGTTTCTGATAAGAAGATTGTTTATGTTTTTAGTTAAAAAATCTATTAGCTCCTGTGACCAAGATATGCAATGGACCAGAATCATTTGAACAACTTTGAAAGAGGACCAACCAAGGATCGTTCCTGTGAAGTTTGGTCAAAATCCAATCAGTGGTTTAGGAGGAGATATTGTTTAAAGATTCGGACGGACGGACAGACGGACGACTACGACGACGACGGACGGTGAGTGATCACAATACCTCACCTTGAGCCTTCAGCTCAGGTGAGCTAATAAAGCGATGGTTTAAAATATTCACTTCAGTGAATAAAATGTGTCACTTTTTTTGTGCACCTAACTGTTCTTTATCATTAACTTTTTATTTGAAACATTCAAATTTCTAGGGCAGTGCTAATTGATCAGGACAGTTCCATGAAGTCCAGACTATACTAGATGAACCTGTCCTCACAATCAAAGAGATTTGAAATTTTCTCGCCTCGCAAACTACAATATTGCATATGAAGAGACTCAATCAAACCGAGTCTCAGATTATCGTGATTTTGTGTGTTCTTTGTTTACAAAAGCAATCCTTTTTGGCTTTAATTACCCAACAGGTGTATTGGTATCATAAACTTAGGAAAGCTTTTTTCTAAGTTTTATCATCGACGCTACGAACTGATCTCTAAATACGATACCGGACTAAACCACTTTCAGTACAAGGCCTATCGGAACCTAAATTCTATGGCGACTTTGTGTATAAGTTAAGAAAAATTGTAGGAAAACCTGAGTTTTCTGATCATTTTAGTAAACTTTTCATATGTTATAAACGAAAGGGGTATAACATTGATGTCAGAAATAGTCTTTTTGCGTAGCCGTTAATTCAATCACGGTTGACCACTTTGCTTACCTCTTTAATTGCGCTTCATTGGGTCGGGTCACACCCTATGATGGCACCGACTTGGTAATTGGACTGGAACTTTTTTATGCCTGTGTCTCGGCTCACCGGGATTCGTGGTGGTTTTCGTTTGATTCAGTATTTCAGTGGTATTGTTTGACAACCCAGGGATCTCCAAACATCAGCACGTTGTTTCACATGTTATAGATAGCTAAGTGTTGGTAATATATTTAATGTTGGATTCTATGGCTCCAGTGACCGTACTGTCGCCATTCTTCCAAACAGAGAAGGTGGATGTAGTGCTTATTAAAGTATGCAAGACTAGATTTGAACCCAAAACTTTCAATCAGCTGAAGAAATCTCACTTAACAGTATACCAGTTATCACTTAAGTTTAACATTGTTATCGTGTTATCAGCTTCACACTGAGGTGTATGGCATAGATCAGCCCTCCATTCTAAAGAAAAAAAATGTTAGTTTCGAACTGGAAAAGTTAGATCTTTCCTCTTGTGTCTGTACATCCTTGTATATACAGTCGACTCTCGTTATCGCGAAGTCCAAGGAGCTCTCTGAGATACTTAAAGATATCCGTACCTCGACATGTCGGATTTGCAGAACTGAGGAAAAATTAATCGTACAACAACATTTAAAAAATGAATATGTTATTTGACTCCTGAAGTAGAGAAAAATTGAAAAAAAATGTGGGGTAAAAAGGAGAAAGCGATATTTCGTTAGCTGTTGTTAGATTTCCATGTTAAAACAGGGACCAGATTTTGTCTTCGAGATAAGCGGTAATTCGAGATAAGCGAAATCGAGATAACGAGAGTCAATTGTAGTGACAACAACTGAATGTAAAATGTTTGAAATAATCCTGAAGAAGATTAGATCCAAACATGCTTTAATACATATTAAGGTTGAACTGGATCTGTGTATCAGAGGTGTGGAGTAAAATAAAGACCCTTGACACACAACGCCTGACAACATTGCAGAATAATATCCCTCTGGGAAGCAGCATATTCAAGCCACGCCATCACAAGAAGCAATCTGAAGCTTAACAAACTGGCGGCATAGTTTGCAAATTTTCTCATTGTGAACATTAAGTCCAGGTATTTTTTGCTTTCATGGTTAAAACATCAAACAATTCAAGAAGTGCCACCATCATAGACCTCTCACAGGTAATCAAAAGGCTTGATATGAATCTAATTGTATCAGTTCCTGAGTTCTCTTATTTACTTTAGTCTGTAATCTTTAGATCAAAATGTTTTAAACTCTTGGTTGCAAATTAAACTTTCAAAAAAGTTGTAAGAGAAAAGTCCAGGGAATGCCACAATCACAAACCGCAATCTTTCCCAGACACCAAGAGAAAGAGGAAATAGACAAAAACCAAACAAGCGCAAATCGAACAAACGTACGAAAAGAACAAAGAGTAGCTCTCTCTTCCCCAGGCGAGGTAACCGCAGTGCTAAAAGGACTGAAAAAATTCAATAATACAAGACAAGACATTAAACAAACCACAGCCAATCCCAGACACGAAGAGGAAGAGAAAACAGACAAAACCAAACAAGCGCAAATCGAACAAACGTACGAAAAGCACTAAGATTAACTATCTCTTCCCCAAGCGAGGTAATCGCAATGCTAAAAGGACAGACAAAACAAAACAACACAAGGCACGACTTAAAACAAATCGCCTCGTAGAATAAACCATAAAGCAACAAAGAGTAAGACTAACACCGCGACCACCGCCTTAGAACGGTCAGTAGAATAAACTAGGGGGATTACTCACTTTTACAGCTAGCCAACTTCACCCTGGGTCCTGATGCTACTCTTAATACATAAATACATAAAAATTTGGTTCGCATAAAGGCTCCTAACTCAGTCAAGGCATCAAACCAAAAACATTAAAATCAAAATCACTATAATAAACAAAGAAGAGTACTAATGGCTAATGCTACTGTATGCCATAGTAAATGAAGGTCAATAGTTGAACCACGGCGGGCCAAGCTAAAGACATATCGTCAAGCCCCAACCCCCTTGTTAAAATTTTACGAAGAGACCGTCATTGAGCCTGAGGCCTGAAACAAATTTAACCAAAACACTAACTTAAGCAAACATGGTATTCAGTTTAGTGTTTTCCTAAATATTTGGACAGGCAGGTCCGAGCAAATGATCTAGTTCTTCCAAACTAGATATTTAAATAGCAGTCTGATCAGAGTGTACACTGATCAGAGCGATTTTTTCTGTCATTTTGACTCGCATCTGTGTTGGCTAAACAACAATGTACAACATTCGGTAGTCCAAGTTGTTTGGATTCATGATATTTCCAATGTAACTTCAGGTTCCCTGAAGATGATATATTGACATATTCAGAATCCTTTGTATGAAGCCGCTGATCTTTCTCTCCGATTTAGCCCTTGAGCTCTTCGGAGCTGAAGAGCTGAGCACACTTTGTGATTTTTATGCGCAGAAGCAGACTGTGACATGGCAGGAAGAAGGCAATGAGAAAAGGAAAATCTCTAAACCTATCAGAGATGCAGTTGAACACACAGGAATGATTTATTGTGAAGAAAAATATCCTCTAGATACAATATCTGAGCTGTGGTGGTACCTTAACAGGTACCGCCATGATCAGTTTTTGAACCTGCTAACCCTTGCATCTCTACCTCTCACTTGCAATGTACACTGCAAACTGTGAGAGGGCGGGGGAAGGGTTCGGTCCAGAACCGAATACTTACCACTTTAAGAAATAGATTAGGCCTTGCGAATCAGAGAAAGCTAATGATCATCAAAGTAAATGCTTCTGATAGGAGAGAGTTCAGATTTGATGACGCCTTAGAACACTTGGAAAAAAAAAACAAAGGAAAGGCCTAGTCTATATCTGTAGTCGGCTGTAAATCTGTCAACAAATTAATGAAGGAATTCAGATGTTACGAGCATCAAATAAATGTGACAACTCAAATAGAGCATTTTTGATTCTTAAAATGTCGTGACACGGTTTGGAAAGTTTTTAAATAACATCATTTCAGTGTTGTCATTTTACCTTGAAATGATGTTATTTTAAATTTATCAAACCATGTCATGGTATTTTAAGAATCAATGACACTATTTTTATATTCATCATTCGATGTCTAATACTTCTGTCAAATTTTGGTAATCACAGTTGTACAACTTAAATTTTGACAATGTAAACAAAACTGAAAACTGGAGTTACAGACAAAAATAGTAGCATATTCCAAATTCCGTGTGAAACAGAACACTAAAACTGATTTCATCAATATGTTTTTGCTATTTTCCGATTGGTGTAATTACAGTTGTTATGTTATTTATTGAGTCATAATTTTTGCTTAATGTTGAGTAACTATAGTTAATATTGTTGTGGAGTTAAAAATAAACAAAAAAAAAAACAGATGGTATTTATTTATTGTTTATTATATATTTGTCAAACACACATGTATTAATGTTACTGTAGCAAGGATTATTCTGTAAGGGACCCTGTGCTAAAAGGCCATAGTTTTTCAAATAAGCCCCTAGCATGGGCCTTTTATAATGTAATGGTATATGTTTGTGCTGTTATATACCCGATTTTCACAAAACTTTCTTCAAAAGGTCGATGATGTCTATTGAACAGAAATATCTCTGCTGTAGTGACCCCAAGTTTAATCCAGATCAGGCACCTGTAAAACACAACAACGTGCAATCCTCATCCTAAACCCCTAGTAATGTGCTTTTAGCATAGAAAAACTGTAATTGTTTTGATTTGGCATTTAAATCTTTTTTACAAGTTCCTATTTTCTGAAAAAAAAAGAACAGATCAGGCTCCTGCAAAAGAAACAGTTTGATTAGAGATCTATTATTTCTACTGCATCTAGAATTAATAGACACTTTGTTGTATAAAAAATGAATTGTTTAGTTTTTTTTTTTAGGATAGACAGGATTTTTTATTACAACATGTATCCGAATATTTGGGATTTTCAAACCAATTTCTGAATCCCATTTCCGATATTCTTGACTCACTGTTTTGAATTTGACTCATTGTTTCAAAATGAGTGAGTCAGTTTGACTCAGCCAGGACAAAAGGTTGTTAATCACTGGTCGCCTATGTTGTAAGCAATCTTTTGTCATATGCTGGCTCATAAAATAGTCGGTAAAAGTTGCTACATTGCAATCAGGTTATCATTTTGATGATATCACACTTGCCTTCATTGATCATGACTGGTTGGAGTGAAAAGCCATAAAGATAAAACGAAGACAGAAAAAACAAAAGAGAAAGAAACCTTTATGGAATCATTTTTTTTATTATTTTCGTCTCGCTGTGTTGTTTCACAGCTGAGGTAGAGGACTCCTATGAGGGCCGAATATATAATATATATTTGTAATTTGAACTTGCATCAGAATCATGGGTAATGTTTCACACGAGTAAAACTGATTTAAGCCCCAAGTAGTTTTCCTACTGACCGTTCCAACGGACCAAGGCGGTATCTCAGCTGCAGCTCTTCTTTTTGCGTCCATAGTTTTTATATGTGGAGTTTGTTTCGTTTTGTCACTATTTGTTCCTCGTCTCTCTTTATTATTTTTATTATTTTGTCTCGGGAAGGATTTGCTTCATAAACATGACATGTTCTTGGCTCTACTTTAAGTTTTGCACATTCTGTTTATAACTATATGTCATGGTAGCGTTTCATATAAAGTACGTGAGCTTTTCTTCAATGTCGATAAACACCGTACCGAATTGAAAATTTAAACATTTCGGATATTTATTTAGACTTCTGATAGGATAGCGCTCAGCATACCAAATGATTAAGAAGTCTGCTTTTATATTCCGTTTTTAGCTCAGCTTAGCCGAAGGTTCACTAGGTGAGCTTATGGTATGACAATGGTTTGTCGTCGTCGTCCGTCCACACTTTCATCAAACATTTTCTCCACAGAAATCACTCGACAGATTGGTCAGATTCTATCTGGAACATCTATGTCTTGCGGGAACACAAGTTTATATAATTGGTCCTGGTCGCATGACCAAGGCGGCCGCCATGTACGTATATGGTGATACCCTTTTTAAAAATCTTCTTCTCCAGAACCATAAATCAGATGACCTTGAAACTTGGCACACAGCAAAAGGACTTGAGCCCTACAACAATTATATAAATGATGACCCTGGGTTGAGCTTGACCTATTTAACAACAAAGTCAAATTTGTTTATCTCCGCTTTTACATTAGAAAATCTTGAAAAAAAAATCACAACATTAGAAGATCCAAGTTCACAGAAATTGACACGAATCTTAGTAGGAGGTATTGGGGTGACCTATAGATCAATAATATCTAAAATCCTGACAATCTATTTTTAGCTGCTTCTCCTGAACCAAAAGACCAACTGACGCGAAACTTGGTAGGAAGAATCAGAGCAACTTGTAAATTAAAAAGAGCTAAAACCGTTAATCGAAAATCCAAGATAGCCACAATGATGGCCATCTTGAAAATGTATTTTGCGTTTCCTGTCCTGAACCAATAAGCTAGTTTACTCGAAACTTAGTTGGAAGTATCGGAGCAAATTGTAGATAAAAAATAGCTAAAATCGTTTCGATGGCCGCTATGGCGCTTCACCTCCTAAACCAAAAGGTCACTTTACTCGAAACTTGGTGGGAAAAATCGGGGCATCTTGTAAATAAAACCGTTCAGATCGGAATTTCAAGATAGTCGCCATGGCGACCACCTTGAAAATCTATTTTGCGCTCCTTCTCCTGAACCGAAAGGCCAACTGACTCAAAACTTCGTTGGTAGTGTCAGGGCAACTTGTGGATCAAAAGTAGCTAAAATCGGTTCAGTCATAAATCCAAGATTGTCGCCATGCCGGTCATCTTGAAAATCTGTTTTGTCCTTTTCTCCGTAACTGAAAGGCCAATTGACTTGAAACTCCCTAGGAAGTATCGGGCCATTTTGTTGATCAAACGAAGCTAAAATCGTTGAGATCAATGATCCAAGATAGGTGCCATGGACGCCATCTTGGATATCTGTTTAGCGCTTCTACTCCTGTATCGAAAGGCCAATTTACTTGAAACTTGGTAGGAAGTATTAGGAGACTTGCAGATCGAAAATGGCTAAAATAGTTTTGATCCAAAATCCAAGACGGTCGCTATATGGTCATCTTGAAAAAATTCTTCGAGCTTCTTCTCCTGAACAGAAAGGTCAATTGACATTCAATTTGATAGAATGTATCAGAGTGTCTTGTTGATTAAAAATCGGGAAAAATCGTTCCTTTCGGAATCAAATATTGCCGCCATGACCGACATTTTGAAAATTTATTTTGTCCTTTTCCTGAACCGAAAAGCCAATTCGCTCGAAACTTGATAGGAAGTCTTGGACTGGTTTGTAAATCAAAAAATAGCTAAAATGCTTCAAATAGTATATTTAAGATGGCTGCATAGCGGCCATCTTGAAAATATATTTGGAACTTTTTTCCCTTGAATGGAATGACAATTTAACTAATAACTTGGTAGGAAGTATCAGAGCGACTTGTAGATAAAAAAAAATAAGCTATGACTATGGCGGCGATCTTAAAAATCTATTTTGAGCTTCTTCTCCTGAATCGAGAGGCCAGTTGACTTGAAACTTGGTATGAAGTATCGGCGCATCTTGAAGATCAGAAAAAAGCTAAAATCATTCTAATTCGAAATCTAAGATGGCTGCAACGGCTGCTACCTTGAAAATGTATTTTGAAATACTTTTCCCAAAATGGAGAGACAAGTTGACTCAAAACTTAATAGGAAGTATTGGGGTGACTTGTAGATCAAAAATAGCTAAAGTCGTTCTTATCAGAAATCCAACACGGCCACCTAGGCTGTCATCTTGAAAAAAACTATTTCCATTTTTATCTCTTTTACCGAAAAGCCAATTGATTCCAAACTTCAGTTGAAGTATCAAGGTGACTTGTAGATAAAAACATTTTTTTTTTCAATGTAAAATACAAGATGCCGTCATCTTGAAAGTATATTTTGAGTTTCTATTGAACGGTAAGGCCAACTGATTGGAAACTTGGTACAAACTATCGGGTGACTTGTAGATCAAAAATAGCTAAAGTATTACGATTGGAAATTCAAGATAGCCGCCACGGTTGCCATCTTGAGAATCTATTTTATTTTAAAACTCTTCTCCTGTCCTGAACTGAAAGGCCAACTGACTTAAAACTCCATTGGAAGTATCAAGTTGACTTGATCAAATTACAGCTATAGGGGTAAAAATGGCCCCAGCCAAGGGGTAACTTGTCCTGTGCTCAGGTGAGCGATACAGGACCATCTTGGTCCACTTATTATGTATTTGTCATTTTGCTTTATTGTATATATGCCTTTGAATATGAACTCAGTGATGTAAATGTCATATGCAAATATGTTTTGGGGGCGTCTGAAACCAGGAAAGACCCAGATATGGAACATGTGTGTCTTCCCAAATTTTATTCGCAAACAGAGAAAAGAGCATGCTTTTAAAGGACACAAACGAATTCACCACAAATCTGTTTTTCGTTGTTTTTGTTGTTGTTTTGAAAAACGGGACGTATTATGTTACGGGATATGGCGTCCGTCCGTCCGTCCGTCCGTCCGTCCGTAAACTTTTTCGTTTCCGGCTAACTCCTCCTACAGTTTACATCCGATTAAGCTGAAACTTGGTATTTAGTTAGACCATGATGTGGTGCAGCGCATATTGTTTCAGGGTTATAGTCCACCAAATGTTTGCAGAGTTATGCCCTTTTATAATTTCTATAAACTGCTGGTTTCCGGCTAACTCCCCCTACAGTTTACATCTAATCAAACTGAAACTTCATTTATAGTTAGACCATGATGTGGAGCAGCGCATATTATTTCGGGGTTACAGTCCACCAAATATTAGCAGAATTATGCCCCTTTGAAAATTACTGTAAACTTTTCATTTCCGGCTAACTCCTCCTATAGTTTACATCCGATCAAGCTGAAACTTGATTTGTAGTTAGACCATGATGTGGAGCAGCGCATATTGTTTCAAGGTTACAGTCCACCAAATATTAGCAAAGTTATACTCGTTGGAAAATTTCTATTAATTTTTCGTTTCTGGCTATATCCTCCTACAGTTTACATCCGATCAAGCTGAAACTTCATAAATAGATAACGATGATGTGGAGCAGCACATATTATTTCGAGGTTACATTGCACCAAATATTGACTAATATCAAAATTTATAAACATAATTCTTTTTGGATTTTTTTCTTTTTGTTTTAATACTCTTCTGAGTTGGATCCCTTGAAGAACAAAAAATAAAATCAGTATAAAACAAGTTAAAGGTTTACAAAAAACTTTCTTGCAGCATTTTTTTTTTTTTTTTTTGTGTGTTTATTTTTTGTTATTGTTTGGTCCGATATTGAAGTATAGGAAAAACAAATCAGCCAAAGGCTCATATGAGCTTATAATATAGCCATGCTTCTGTCGGGTGTCCTCCGTCCGAAAGAAGTCACTTCTCTCTTAATTTGTGGGCCAGCTTGTACCTTTAGGTTACAGTTCACCAAATATCAGTAGAGCTCTGCCCCAATGAAAATTTTTTATTATTTTTTTTTTATTTTATTTTATTTTATTTTTTTTTTTTTTTTTTTTTTTTTTTTTTTGTAATTCCACTTACAGTTTATATCCGGAGCACTGAATTATACAAGAGCCAATTTATGTGCTACATCTTATTACTTGCCACGGGCGTATAATGCCCGCTTGGCGGAGCTCTTGTTTGTTTGTTTTTTTGTTGTTTGTTTTTTTTGTTGTTGTTGTTGTTGTTTTGTTTTGTTTTTTTGTACTGGGTTATCACGCCATTGTATTTGTTTTCTTTTGTACTTGGCTATCTCGCCAATTTCATGTGGTACGCCATGTTCTTGTAATGAAAGTCGTTTAGAATACCCGAGAAAAAAATGTAGTCCCAATTGTCTTTTGTACATCTGTTAAGTATAGAATAACTGAATTAAACGACTATATAGTAAATGTTAATGGTGAAAGCGGCATCTAATTTGTTTCGTGCGACATTTTTATGACTCAGAAGGAAGACAAACGGCACTTTTCATCGATCTTATGGTAATGAAACTGTTACTTGGTCATAAGAGGACTAATCATGCATACCATATTTACCCAAAGTATTCGGACAGATAGGTCTGAACATACAATGTACATCACGAAAACATGCCTATATAGTTTTGACCCCCTTAAACCCCACTTTTATAAAGTAAAACTGGGGTTTACAGTGGTATACATTATTTTTCTTATTTCTGCTCGAAAACATAGATTGTGGGTACTTGTTAGAACCGCTTCGCCGAGGCGGTTCTAACGAGTACCCACAATCTATGTTTTAAGCAGAAATATGAAAAATATCAGATTTTTTTATATGAAAATTTTCATTTTTTTGTGGTAAAATTTTCAGTATATTCGAATAGGCATGTTTTCGTAATGAGACCCAGATTAGACACCGGCGTCTAATCAGGGTCAGCATTGCTTGCCAGGCATCCAGCAGATTTTAGGCACATCAAAACATATATAATATAAAGGACTTAGTAGTTTATATTGTCTGATACAGTCCTTTGTTCTTTTACCGCATCCCCTCACCCCCCACCCCGGCCCCCTAGCCACCCACATACACAACCTCCGCAAATTATGTTTGTGGGGATGGGGTATACTGTTTTCATGTGGTCCATCCGTTACGTTTCGTTTCTGTTTCTTTTCTTGCTAACTGAAGTAAGGAATACTTTCATATTTTGCACAAATATTGATATTGATGAGATGTTGGTGTTAGAGAAAAGGGTCTAGTGGTTATTTTTTTAGATTTATTTCCCTTTGTTACTCTTGGTTTCTGATGGTCTTGCTTCTTGTCTTGCTAATAATTCAAGGGATTTGTTTTCATGATTTGCTTAAATTTTTATATTGATGAGTTGTTTCTGTTACAGAAAAATAAGGACCTAGGGCTTCATTTCTTTAGAGTCGTTCCCTTTGTTATTCTTGACAAATTGCTTTGGTATGACTAATAGTGCATGGTAAAATAAACTCTTCTCAAAGTATTTGTTGAAGCAATTGGATACTTTGCAAACCCTTTACGTGAAGAAGGCAGCTACTGAAAAAAAAATCTTTTTTGACAAAATGACAGCCATTTTAACTTAGCCAATTATGTCCATCAATATGTCTGTCTGTCTGTATTGGTTTCTCCAATTATCAACCCGAAGCTAATATACATTTTAAAACATTGCTTTTTGGCCATTGCCTATTGTGTGCATGGGGAGGATGGGGAGTGTGTGTTGGGGGGCGGGGGCGGCGGTATCTAATAAACACTGATTGTTGGCTGTTTTTTTGGCTTAGTCAGTTCGCAGCGTTTTGAACACTGATGAAGCTCTGTTGCCTAATTGTCCAAAACTAGCTAGCATGGCACTGAAAACGACACTTCAACTGTCTTTAGTGAGTGTTTTCATTGCTCTCAAGAGTCATTCCTTACAGAATATATGAGGTACGATCAAGAAGTTTTCGGCCCGATGTACTTAGAATGAATAAATTGAAATGAAACCCCATTCAAGTGACAATTTTATCTTATTCAGCATCTTTGATAGAAAGAATAAAAGTTAAATATTATTGATTTCAGTAGGAATTTGCTGCAAACAAAGGAAGGAATTGTTAAACTGAGAAGAAGTTCACGCAGTCTTAAAATACTTCTGTAAGAAGGACATGTCCCCGAAGGAAAATTATGAAAACTTCATTAAAACCCTTTGGGATGAGTCTCCTTATAACAGCACGGTGAAGAAATTGGCTGTTGAATTTAGGAGAGGGAGGGAGAGGATGGAGGATTACGAACCTGCTGGTCTGGATCTTTGTTGCTCGCAAAAGCAAAATGTGCCTTCCTGTATGCATTTGTGATCAGCGCCATGAGTAAATGGACCTTTGTTGCTCGCCTATGCCCAATATACCTATTTTCTCGTGTCGCGGTCAAGTCGTCATACGTTTTCAAGCTCCCAGTACTGGGCTGAATCTTATCAAGAGCGAGAAAAGATTTGTCATTTTATGTGCATCGTCTGCTACGCTAGCAGACGATTCATATTAATGTTACACTTTTTTGTTGAAACATCGCGTCGACAGAAGACGAAAGTATGATTTCATACTTCGATTCGCACGAAAGCCAACCCTTTTTTTCCTGGAAAGATCCTTTGTTCTTCTTGAAAATGGTATCTTCGGATCATGTGACTTGCGCTTTAATGGTTAAAAGGATTATTCAAATGAGGAGAGTTCTTAAGCATTAATGAGAATATGCTGAAGAATACTCGTTATTTTTGTAGAAAATTCCATTTGCAATATCTTGTAGCATCGATGACCAGAACGTGTCCAGTCATGATGCTGGCTCTTTCTTTCTTCCTTTTTTCATTCTTTATTAATTTTTCTCGTATTGATTTATTTATTTAGTCTTGCTTTTCTTCCAGATGACCATTACATGTTCAGTCATGATGTTAAACTTTCATTTTTAGCTCACCTGAGCTATGCTCATGATGAGCTATTGTGATCACTTTTCGTCCGTCGTCCGTCCGTCCGTGCGTTCGTCCGTTCTAACGAAATGATGGTTATGTGACTGTTTTGTTTTGCTGAAAGTGATTATATGTGACTTTTTTTCTTTTTAAGTGAGTGTCACTTAAAAAGCTTTTTGTTGTTTATGCCGAAATACATGTTATGTGACTTCTCTACAAATGGAGAAGAGTCACATAAATCATATAGGTATCTTCGTCCATCATATGGACATCCGTCAATAATTTATATGACGTTTGTCTGAAAAAATATGTGAATTAAGGTTCTTATGTGACTCCTGTTCATGCAATTATGTGACTGTGATCCATTTAATAATTTAAGTGACCATTGATTTAAATAATAGTATCAATGCACTTGACTTACTATGTCTGAATTTACAATCAAAGTATTAATGGGTCTCTTTAGATTTGGACAATGTCACATAACTACAACTTCGTTAGAACATTTGAAAAGTCATGTAAAACTTGGAGAAACGTCACTTAAAATAGCCATCACATAACCCCCATTTCGTGGGTTCGTCTGTTAACATTTTCAAACTTCTCCTCTGAAGCCGCTGAGCCAATTTTGCTCAAATTTCATATGGAGCCTCCTGAGGTTAGGGGAACGAAAGATTGCTAAAATGGTCGCGGTTCGTTGACCAAGATGGCCGCCATGCCCATATATGGTAAAAACCTTTAAAAAGTCTTCTTCGCCAGAACCGAGAATGTCTTGGGGCTGAATCTTTGCACAAATCATTGGAGACGAGAGGTCTACCAAAATTGCTAAATATTTTTTGTACATTGACGTTGATCTTTTTACGGCGAGGTCAAGTTTGCTTCCCTATGCATTTGTATGAGAAAACTGTTGAGAAATTCAAACGACTTCTCCTCTGAAGCCTCTTGGCTCCTTTGGTTGGCGGAACGAAAGTTTTTTTTTTTTAATGGTCGTGGTCCGTTGACCAAGATGGCCGCCATGCCAATATATGGTAAAAACCTTTAAAAATCTTCTTCGCCAGAACCGAGAATGCCTTGGGGCTGAATCTTTGCACAAATCATTGGGGACAAGAGGTCTACCAAAGTTGCTAAAATATTTGTTGTATGTTGACGTTTGACCTTTTTACGGTGAGGTCGTTTGCTTCCCTATGCATTTGTATGGGCAGCATACATTTGTATGGGAAAACTGTTGAGAATTTCAAGCGACTTCTCCTCTGAAGCCTCTGGGCCAATGGTTGCTCAAATTTCATGTGGAGCCTCCTTAGGTCGGGGGAACCAAAGATTGCTAAAATGGTCGTGGTTGATTGACCACGATGGCCGCCATGCCCATATATGGTAAAACCTTTAAAAATCTTCTTCTCCAGAACCGAGGATGCATTGGGACTGAATCTTTGCACAAATCATCAGGGACTGGAGGTCTACGAAAGTTGCTAAAACGATGGTCGTACATTGACGTTTGATCTTTTTACGGCGAGGTAAAGTATGCTTCCCTATGCATTTGTATGGGCTCCATACATTTGTATAGGAAAAATGTTGAGAATTTCAAACGACCTCCTCTGAAGCCTCTGGGCCAATGTTGCTCAAATTTCATGCGGAGCCTCCTTAGGTTGGGGGGAAAGAAATATTGCTAAAATGGTCGCAGTCCATTGACCAAGATGGCTGCCATGCCCATATATGGTAAAAAACCCTTTAAAAATCTTCTTCTCCAGAACCAAATAAGCCCTTGGGCCTTACCTTTGCACAAATCCTCGGGGACAGGATATCTACCAAAATTGCTGAAATGATGGTCCTATGTTGACATTTGACCTTTTTATGGCAAGGTCAAATTTGCTTCCTATGCATTTGTATGGGCCCTATACATTTATATGGGAAAAAATGTTGAGAAGTCATATTGTGGACATCTCCTCTATAATCCAGTTGAATCGAAACTTGATGATAATCATTAGCGCGCTTACGAGACACAAAATTGCTAAATGAGCCAATAGAAAAATCCAAGATGGCCATCACAGTCGCCATCTTGAAAATCAATTTTCGACATCTCTTCTCAAACCTTAGATCGCTTTAAGCCGAAACTTGCTCTGCAGCAACATGATGACTTCTGGATCGAAACAAGCTAAAATTTTTCCGATCGAAAATCGAAGATGGTCGCAATGGTTCTGCTCCATTGAACAAGATGGCTGCCAGAGCTGAAAAAATAGAAAACTTTCAAAAGACACCTCGTCCTTGGCAAATGGCTTGACTTCAAAATATTTGCATAGAAATATTCTACCAATGGCTCTCAACCAAAATTACTAAAATGGCTCCGCTTGGCTGAACAAAATGGCGGAAAGAGCTAAAAATAGAAAAACCTTTAAAAGACATCTCCTCCGCAGCCAGTGTCCTGATTTCAAAGTAATTTCGCAGAAGTGTTCCTCTTATGTCCCTTTACCAAAATTGCTAAAAAAGTTCTGCTTGGCTGAACAAAATGGCTGCCAGAGCTAAAAATAGAAGAAGAAAAAACTTTAAGCATCTCCTCCTTGGCCAGTGGCCTGATTTCAAAATGATTTCACAGAAATGTTCCTCTTATCCCCCTTTACCAAAATTGCCAAAATGGTTCTGCTCTGCTGAACAAAATGGTCACCAGAGTTAAAAACAGAAAAAAACCTTTAAACGACATCCCTGTGGCCTGTGGCAAGATTTAAAATAATTTCACATCAATGTTCCTTTTATGCCCCTTTGCCAAAATTGCTAAAATCTGCTCTGCTGAACAAAATGGTTGCCAGAGCTAAAAATAGAAAAAAAAAACTTTAAAAGACAGGATAAGTAGATGAACCAAATGATTTCTGAAAAATATATAACTATTTTTTTACTTGTGATGTTTTGAAAATTTCAGCATTTTAACAAGGTATCTCAAAAACTGTTTAAACCATTGCCTTGTCAAAAGAGTATTGGAAAAATGTTGCATGCCATATGCATATCTGCAGTGGCGGTTTCACTGAGGCGAGCGAGTTGTGGCCCGTAGGCCTCTTGTTACTGTCTTCCTTCCTTTTTTCATCAAAAAGTCCTAACCCATCATACATGTATTAATATTACTGCCAAAGGTAAGTATAAAGTGCTACTTATAATGGTATAAGATAATATATAAGACTTTAAGAGCATAAAATGGAACAAACCGCGTTGTTCTCCAAAGAGTTGTCTTTATTTTCAGCAATAAATTGGAGATTGGTTTCTCTTTTTTTAAATGACAACCCCGATGTCTGTGATGGAATTATTTAGAACCAAACCTGACTGCAATTTCGCAGCTGCCTGCTGTACGAATATACAGTTTCTTTAAAGCTTAGCATGCTGGGTAAAATATTCAGTAGATGACAGTGTTGTTTACTTTTTTACCCTTTTTTACAGAAAATTAGTTTTGCCATTTGTTGCAGACTGTCTTCCTTAGAGGAGAATTTTTCGACATTTTGCATGAAATGACAATACTTTTTTTTTCTGGGAACAATTAGTAAAAATAACCTCATTTTGTCGTCTGACGAATTTGCCCAGGGTGGTAAAGGTGAATAAAAACTCATACTAGGTACTTTCGCCAGACACCCCGGGGACTTATTTTCCCACTCCTTTGCATATGCGATTGACCGGAAGAGCAGACACCGTTGAGCCTCATTTTCATGGGCGTTGTGACAGAAAACAAAAACCCACACACTGTTACTAAATATAGTAAAGAAACCTATAGCGTCATCACGAAAACATACCTATATAGTTTTGACCCTCCTTAAACTCCACTTTTATATAGTAAAACTGGGGTTTACAGGGGTATACATTATTTTTTCTATTTCTGCTTAAAAACATAGATTGTGGGTATTTGTTAGAACCGCCTTCCGCCTTGGCAAGGCGGTTCTAACGAATACCCACAATCTATATTTGAAGGAGAAATATGTAAAATATCGGAGTTTTTTACTAAAAATTTTCAGTTTTTTTGAAATTTTCTATATATTTGAATAGGCGTGTTTTCGTAATCCACTATTTAGGGAATATAATACGGTAAACGGCAGTGATCTTTCGGCTGACAGTGTACGTCTGCAAATGATATTGCTGATGTCACAAATACAAGTAAACTCACCGTGTATACTTCATTACAAAAACACGCCTATTCAAATTTATTGAAAAATTCACCACAAAAAAACACCCCAAAGTTTTCAGATAAACAGTCTGATATTTTTCATATTTTTATTCAAAACATAGATTGTTGGTTCTCGTTAGAACCGCTGCAGTTCTAACGAATACCCACAATCTATGTTTAAGAGCGGTATAAGAAAAATAATGTATAACCCTGTAAACCCAAGTTTTACTATATAAAAGTGGAGTGTAAAGGGGTTAAAATTACATATATATGTTTTTCTGATGTTAATTTTTCTAACAATAAATCTTTAACGTACTTTGCATAAAAGTTTGACAAGTCCATTTTTGCTACCTGTTGTGCCTAAAATTGACTCCCCCGTCAGAAGGCTATAACCACGCCCACTTCCGCTGATTCAAGAAGGGCAGTTGTCAGTTTCTGGCGAAAGAATGTGCACAATACTGGTTAACCGCTTAGAGGACTAAGCCTGCCCAGTAAACGTGTGGTTAGGTAAACTGACCGCTCGACATGACCCCATTGGGTTGACTGGGCCGTAAAACCTCAACACAAACAAAAAAAAAAAAAATAACCACGCCCATGCGTAAATCCTTAGACAAACAATATCGTGATACCTGTATTTGTCAATGAAAACTGCATGTGTACCTGTATTTATCAATGAAAAAGTACATAGGTAATATTGTTTGTCTAAGCAATAACATTAACCGTTAACTAGTAAGCTATTTTGGTTGGTCAGGTTTTGGTGTCATTTATATGTCAGGTGATTTCACGGAGGACTCAATTGCTTGATATCTGGCAAAGAGTACATACCCTGATCAGACGCCGCGTACTGTGGTGATTAATAATTAAAGAAGAATAAGGTCCATCAGAGAAAGCTCCCATCTCTTGCAAAAGTGTTTCATGTGAGTGTCTCGGAAATTTTACATATGACGGTGTCTACAAATATCTGCGTAAATTATTCTAATAGGTTATTTACTTCAAAAGAAAGTGCAGCAAAACCTTATTTAATTGGCACGATTCTTTCTAATATTTATTTTAAGAGTAAGAGAAGTTATTACATATATTATTGGTTTGTTGTATAAAATATTTTGTTCCCGTGTGTGTGTGTGTGTAGGAGTTGGGGTGTGCGCGTGCCTAGGTGCGTACCTCTTTGTAGAAATATTTGGAAGCCAAAATATCTTGTTAGGCTACATTTACTTATTCCCTGTCTGACAAAATAAAGCCCGCTTGCTAACTCAGATCATCGGGCTTGGAGGACAGAGAGATCTGGTCACCCTCGCAGCGCTGCGAAACTTATTTCAAAACGCAATATTTCCACAAATGAAACCAGAAAAAAAGGAAGCATGGTTAACTAGAAACCCCACGTAGGAACTCGAAGTTTGCAAAATAGTTGGAGTTTGCCACTTTTATATTAAAAGCTAGCCAAATATAAATATTTCTGATATCATAACCGCATATAACTGCTGGAAGCTTTAACATTAAACCATTGTAGTCTGGAGACCACTAAAAGGGTATTTCCCAGTGCAGACCCAGATCAGATGCCGCAGAACATGGTCTCCACTATTTGCAGATACTTAAGCATTTTTTTCTCTAGGAATATGTAAAAAAATGTGGCACGAGAAAAGTCCAGGAAGTGCCACAATCACAAACCGCAGCCCTTCCCAGACACCAAGATGAAGAGGAAACAGACAAAACCAAACAAGCACAAATCGAACAAACGTACGAAAAGCACCAAGACTAGCTCTCTCTTCCCGAAGCGAGGTAATTGCACTGCTAAAAGGACTGAAAAACACAAGAACAAAATAACACAAGGCAAGACAGAAAACAAATCGCCTCATAGAATAAACCAATAGATTTTTTTTTTTTTTTTTTTTTTGTTGTTGTTTTGTTCTTAATTTAACATTTTTACTCCTGCAGACCGAAACAAACACCTTATTTGTGAACAGAGTTAATCCAGATGAAACGGATACGAGCAATCTTATCAGTATTTACATGCATAGTGTTCACTTTTTTCTAATGTTTCGCAGACACCCCTGTATGCAACATTGGGTATGTTCAATTTAAATGTGGAATTGTCTACTCCAGGAACTCAGGAGTACATGGGTTCAGAGTCATAATTCCACAATACGTCACAGTAAATAAATTGGGTTTTGTCTAAAATGCACCGTCTTTTCGTTTAAATCATGGCACTATATTTGTTTATTGCAATTAAATGTACTTTCTGCTCTTTGGTTTGGACGAAAATGGTACATACGCAGCAAGAAGAACCTGTTTATTGACTACTGACATGCAACGCTCCCATTATTACCGGTGTTAAACCCAAACAGTCGCGGCATGAAGAAACATTCATTTTAAAAGAAAATTGATTCTCAACCTGAAAAAACGTGCCTTTGGACATATGCGCCCGATGAAAATTCTGCTCAGACTGCGCATTCGTGCAGTCTGATCAGAATTTACACTGGGCCCATTTTGGATAGCCAAGGAATCAAAGTTTCTTCATGCGAAGAACGGAGGAAACGGATGCGCAGGCTTATATGAGTCTTCGTTGCGCGCACATGCCAGAAGGTACGTTTTCTCACGTTGCGGCTCAATTAACACTGCTGCCTACTTTTGGTCTACTTAATCTGTAATCTGTTGAATTTAAATAGTAGCGGACGACATTTTTTTTCTTTTATTTTCTCTAGATAATGAAACTTGAGATTTCATTAGACTGTCATCTAAGGAGACATTTTCACGGAATGTCAGAAGATTTTACAAGGAATGACTGTTAAAAGCTCATAAACACACACACACAAAATGGTTAAAATATTAAATTTTCTTGACCAGACTAGCGCTGTTGTTTTCGAAGGAAAATAGACAAATATCATTATTTTGTCTTGTACTGATTTTTTACCTGAAGACTGCTCAAGGTTACGTGCAATAGACTAAATCAAGTAAAAGTGACATTTCATTAACATTCATTCTGTTCTAATGGCATCGTTGATTATTGCAGTCAGACATGAAGCAAAGAAAACACGAACTGCCACAGAAACGTACTGTTATGAGCCCATTTGCATAGAACATAATGATTAGAATCCAGACATATTGTTAGCCCTTGAAGTGCTAATCACAATTGCAGCAGACGACATTTTTATTTCTTTTCGATGCAAAATAAGAAGCGTCAGATTGGCCGAGTGGTTAGCGCGCATGATTTGGGATCACGTGGTTCCCGGGTTCGAATCTCGCTAGAAGCAGAATTCAGCTCATGACTGAACGGCACGTCATGGCACAGAGCCTTTAATTATCATCTTACCATCGGCTCAACATGACTCAAATAATGTTGAAAGAGACCAAATCATCATCAAAGAAAATCAGTCTTGATATTCACACGAAATGTCAAGACTTAATTTCTATGAATAAAAAAACAAAAAAAAAAAACAAAAAAAAAACAATAGAATATTATCTGATACAAATTGTGCTTGGCGCTTTAAGATGTTATTTGAAAAAACAACAGAAAGTTTAATAGGCCATATGCGGACAAAGAAGGTCCAAGTTCTTCGCTTTAAGAATCGTTGGAAACTGTATATCAAAATAAATCAAAGCACTGAAAGTGCTGATGGTGGCGGTTGACTGAACTCTTGAACTGGGATTTAAATTGAAATCAGAAAAGCAAAACATAAACAGTATTCAATAATGGCAACCCATTTAGGATTTTACCGATTTAATTCAGATATCTTCATTTCAAATACAGATGTCTCTTTTAATAGATACAGATATCTGTAAGTCTTGGAATTACAGATATCTTGAATTGAAATACAGATATCTGTAACTGAAATAGAGATATATTTAATTGAAATTCGGATATTGGTATTTGAAATACAGACATCTCTATTTTCGCTCATAATATAGATGTCTGCATTTCAATTAGAGATATCTACATGTCAAATACAGATATATGCATTTCAATTAGAGATACCTCTAATTAAGCTGAATTCTGGATATCTGCATTTAAAATACAGGTATCTTTAATTGAAATACGTATATCTGTATTTGAAATGAGATATCTGAATTTCTAAATTAAACGCATATATCTGTATTTCAATAAGAGTAATATCTGTATTTAGGACTGAATTAAAGATGTCCGTATTTACTCCACTAATGGGAAATTGATATTTCCCTCGCCGATTTTTATTCCCTCGCCGATTTTTACATGCGCACCGGTTACGAAAACCGATGTGACGGACGGCGCAGTTCGCCACAAAGGAACTAATTAAAAATGTTCAAGATTTCACATCATCATCTTTTACAGTCAAACCCGTCGCTATATACATTCCCATATTTTGGTTACAAATAAGCATACATAAACTTTATTCGCATAGGCCGCCATCTTTGCTGTGCCAAAAGATAGCTTTAGAATAGCCCCCTAACTGCCCTTTTTCTGTGGTAAAATAGTACAGCGGCTAGGGTAACTTTTTTAGAGATTACTATAGAGTGTGGGATTTGCACCGATTTATGGTGGCCTATCACAGTTTAATGTACTGGATGGGGGCGTGCTTCAGCAAAAAATGAAGATTCCCGCCAATTTCTGCGCGTTTTCCTTTTTTTCCAGACTTAAAAATGTTCAGAAAGTTGTTTTACGTTTATTTTTCTCTAATGTGAAAGCAAGGTATCAAATATCGATAAAAATGCAATGACATCACTAATCTTATCAGTGGATGTTACACGTTACAAGAGGAAACAACTTAGCTTATATGTTACCGAGGCTATACAAGGGAAACTGCTCAATCGCCAGATAGCATTATGTTGGCAGGAAATCATATTCTTTGAGTATTTTATTCTGATAATAATCGTAGAAAGTAAGTATTTTAAGAACTGTTTTGTTATTGTTTGCATTTTCTGAAGCAGACCTTAGCCTAACTGTTATAATAGTACAAAATACTCTGCTACGAAACGTCCAATCTATATTACCGGGAAATACAGGTCAATTCGAGCAATACCTCTCGTTCAGCCTTTACTAGTGCACAGGATAAGTAGAAAGAAAAGAAGACACGCAGAAAATTTAATAGCTGAGTTAATGCCTCGCACCTAGACTGGCTGCAGTCTCTAGTGACAAAATAATTTTTCTTATAATCTGTTTAATAATCCACTAAAATAAAACCAAAGTAATATCATGACTATAAAGGCTGGTCACTAGACCAATCTTTATAGTCATGTTATTTTTTGGTTTTATCTTAGTGGATTATCAAACAGGATTATGAGAAAAATATTATTTGATCATTCCCACCCCGATCCTGTGTCTCATTGGGGGAGTTTCTCTTCTCTTTGCAAATTCCTAAGGTCACCTCTGCATGTTAGACAACGCTGCAGATTTGCTTTACTGGAATTCTTGAGTACTCATATTCATCCGCCGAAATTGTACACAAGATGATCAAAAATCACATTTTTTTTTCAAAAGATTACGTTTCCTTGCCTTTGTTCATTTATTCGCTGTTTATAAGTATCGGAGTATATAAAGCTAATATGTTTTAAATGCAGAATTTAGCGTTAGCAGGAAACTATTTTTGGGGCGATTTTAGGTAGTTATTAGGTAGATATTTTTCAGCTGAACGGATAGTTGAAATGCGTTATAGTAAATCTGGTAGCGGTAAACCGCCCCAAAAGAATGCTTATCAGACTTCGCCGGGCTCTTTTGAACATTTGGTAACTGTATATGATCTAAGAGGAACTTTTCTTTCTTAATTGAAATTATGGTTCCCCTTGATGATCTTAATGGCCACCTCGTTGAGGAGGAGCAAACTGGATGCTTTGATTTTCGTTGGTTTGTATCCTGTTTGCTTAAGGTCGTAGTTTGTTTACGCTTCCTCTTGGTGTCATTGGCAGGCTTTTCCTTCGGACAGTGGCTCTTCCTGGACATCTTCATTGCTTTCTAAGCTAACTAAAAGAGGTCGAAACAAAAGGCTAAAGGTTGACAATCGACAGGAAGCGTGATGTTATAAGTGGGAAGAGGTCAGAATGAAGTAAGACAGTCGTAATGTCGAAAGATGATACGAACTTAGCCTAAGGACGAAGTAGTCCAAAACGTCCCGATTTCAAAGTCACTGCGATTTCTTTTCTTTTCTTGCTTTATGTGCTTCTTAGGATTTCTATGAATATCACGTCCGACTTTGACCTTCCGAATACGAACTCCTAAAATGCATCACAAAAACATGCCTATATAATCTTGACCCTCTAAAGCCCCACTTTTATATTGTAAAACTGGGGTTTACAGGGGTATACATTATTTTTTCTTATTACCGCATAAAACATAAATTGTGGGTACTCGTTAGAACCGCCTCGCTGAGGCGGTTCTAACGAGTACCCACAATCTATGTTTTGAACAGAAATATGAAAAATATCAGAGTTTTTATCTGAACAATTTTAGTTTTTTGGAGGTGGAATTTTCCATATATTTGAATAGGCGTGTTTTCGTAATGGCAAGAGAGTTTGCCCAGAGAAGCAATAAATACAGCAATCCAGAGATACCAAAAGTAGAAGAGTCGCGAAAACACACACGTTAGCATACTTCGTATGCACCACAACACACTCTGCAAAGACAGCTTTCATCACGAAAACATACCTATATAATTTTGACCCCCCTTAAACCCCACTTTTATATAGTAAAACTGGGGTTTACATGGGTATACATTTTTTCTTATTTCTGCTCAAAAACATAGATTGTGGGTACTCGTTAGAACCGCCTTGACGAGGCGGTTCTAACGAGTACCCACAATCTATGTTTTGAGCAGAAATATGAAAAATATCAGAATTTGTCTCGGAAAACTTTCAGGTTTTTGGTGGTGACATTTTAAATATACTTGAATAGGCGTGTTTTCGTTACGCATTTGTATTCTAAAATAGTTCGGTATCTTGCTGCTTTTTCTATTTATTTTTTTTTAATTTAATTTATTTATTTATTATTATTATTTTTATTTGGGTTTTACGGCCCTTTCAAGAATATTTCACTTATATCGAGCCGATCGCTCATAAAATGTGAGCGAATACCGGAGAACCCGGGTAAAAACCACCTGACCATCCGTAAGCAGAACGGCTTTCCCACATGTGACCCGAGCGAGGCTCGAACCACAGCGGTGAGAAACCTAATTGATTAAGATCTTGCTGTTTACACCAATACTTATGTCTTCCTCCATCTTACTTACGAAATTTTTCATTGCATTTGCCTGCCTTTCATGTGTAAATCGAAACCAAGCTCTTTGCAGAGGCATTTGTAGGACGCTTCTAATGATGACTGCCCACAATATATGTTTTCGTTAGAAAAGGAGAAATAGCTCTGTGGCTATGACTGAAAAGTATACGCTTTACATAGACGTGTTAACGTAATATACCCTGTATCGACAAGTTTTTGGGACCTCATTTTCAGTGAGCATCATCACGAAAACATGCCTATGTAATGTTGACCCTTTAAACTCCACTTGTATATAGTAAAACTGGGGTTTACAGGGATATACATTATTTTTCTTATGTCTGCTCAACAATATAGATTGTGGTACTTGTTAGAACCGCCGAGCCGCCGAGGCGGTTCTAACGAGTACCCAAAATCTCTGTTTTGAGCAGAAATGTGAAAAATATCAGAATTTTCATCTGAAATTTTTCATTTTTGGATGGTAAATGTTTCAGTATATTTGAATAGCCTTGTTTTCGTAATGTATCGGGCGTACCTCATTAAAGACAAACGTCTGACGTTGCGACTCGAGAAGTTCATGAGCTGCCACGGACCGAGGGTTTGGATCCCGTAAAGCTAGTCCCCAAGTAATTCATTACTGACTGTTCGAAGACGGTACTTTCATTGTGGTACTTTTTGCTTTGTAGTGTTCTAGTTTATAATGTTTTTTTTTTTTTTTTTTTTCTTTCTTTTTTACTATTATGTAAGTTGATGATTTATTTAGTTGAGTTTGGGTAACAGAGTTGCCACCGTTTTGGGATAGAGTTTCCAACTGCGCTTGCCATCTGTTCATTTTGTACTTGCTTTATTGTATTTGCCTGTCTTTTCCTTTGGTGTTGGGGCTAGATGTGGATCTGATTGTATCAGTTCCTGAATTCTCTTATTTACTTTACTATACATATAATTTCATACTTCGAATTTCCTGTTTTAAGGGAAATGTATACACTGTAAGGGACAGTACTTCTGTCAGAATTTTGTTTTTATTCCGAAAAGGGATTTTCTCTTACCGGAAAGAATTAGTTCTCTTTGAGGCAAATAGTTTCAGCTGCATCATTTGCGCATAATCATGGATTTTCTGACCTTACGGCATTTTAATTCTGCGAAATGGTTTGTATTTTGCATAAAAAAAATAGGCAAGTTTTCATACGGAGGAGCTAAACAAAAACAATCCAGCATTAATTGAATTGAGGTATTACGGCCCGGTCAACCCATTAGGGTCATATCGAGCCGGTCAATTTACCTAAGCACACTTTTCCTGGACGGTTTTAGTCCTTTATGCGATTGACCAGTACTTGTGAACATTCTTTAGCCGGAAACTGACAACTGCGCTTCTTGAACCAGGGAAGGGAGAGTGACGGTAGAAAATAGTTCATGGTCAGTCTCTACGAAAGAAATATAACCGGACCCGGCGGGGATCGAACCCGCAACCTCCTGATTACCAGTCGAATGCGTGTCCAACTCAGCCAACGATGCCTAACAGGTTTATAATTATGTGTAAGGCAAAGGAAAGATTATCTAATTAAAAAAAATCATACGTACCCATTGTGAATGGTTTACCCATTTTAGTCTGGAGACTCAAATGCAAACCTAGGTCGGAAGGGGGCGGTTATCCACTGTTTGCAAAAAGTTTAGTCGTTTTTTCTCCAGAAATCAATAATTACATAGCGTGACGTATTTAAAATTGAAATGGAACTCTATAATATACAGTGTAGAGAGAGATTATACAGTCTAAAATGGGTTCATCATTGCTTATGGTTAGGATTAATATTTATTTTAATGTACATGTTACGCACACGTTTATACACATTCAGAGCACATAGCCTTTGCGGGTCCAGGCATTTCTGCTAGTCTTTTGGCTATTTTGAAAACATATAGAAGTCCCACGAATAGCTCGGTGTCTCGTGTAAGAAGAATCCTGGACAGAGATTTTCTCTGAAAGGGATTAGATACACTTGGTAGATTTGGAGAAAAAATGTTTGACTACCGGTTTGCTTTCCTATACGGAAAGGTGCGCACTCTAAAAGGAAAGAATTTGCTCGCAGGGGGAGCCAGTTCTTGCCTTTATAGAGGACGGCTTTCCAAAATTAATTCTGACAGAGTTTCATGTTTTAAAGGCATATAAAATAAAAGGTAAGAGAAAAGTCCAGGGAGTGTCACAATGACAAGCCGCAGCCCTTCCCAGACACCAAGAGGAAGAGGAAACACAAAACTTTAGAAGCGCAAATCGAACAAAAGTACAAAAAGCACTAGCTCTCTCTTTCCCAAGTGAGGTAATCGTAATGTTCAAAGGACTAAAAAACACAAAAAAATAATACAAGACAAGACTTAAAACAAATCGCCTCGTAGAATAAACCACAAAGCAACAAAGAGTAAGACCAACACCGGGACTCGTCTTAGAACGGTCAGTAGAATAAACCACCGGGTGGGGGAAGGGGTTAAAGCACTTTTACAGACGATTTACTTCACCCTGGGTCCCGATGCCACTCAATCAAAACTAGTAAAACAGAAAGCAAAATGGGCAGCTGTTGAAGGTAACCAAAATGTCAGCATCACAACACAACTATTAAAACAGAAAGCAAAGTGGACCGCTATTGAAGACGGTGACCACAATGCTAGCATCACAACACATAGAAAAAACAGAAAGCAATGCGGATAAGTTTCCCATAAAGTTGATTTCTTTGTAAATTTCTATTTATATTTATGTCTTTGATATCAAATAAATGAATATCTTGTAATGTAAATTTAAAAACGTGCTCAGTATGTATTTTGCTGATATGGGCCGCGTCAAGCGAAAAAGTACCTTCGAATATGCTCAGATTCAGATCATCCAGCGCATGCGCAAAGTGCAGTATCCAATATGATTCTATTAGCGGACAGGGAAGACCTTGATCAGACGGCACGGATAAGAAGGATAATCTGAGCCTTCACTGTGTGCAAATGCCCGAAGAAACGTTTCAGCTTGGCGCGCCACATATAAGCTTACCATCTTAACACTAATCACACTATAAGCATGCACACGATGGCCTTGGCCTTCGGTGGTCTATATTTATTATGCCATCAAACAGCTTTTCCCCCGTGACTCAGTTCAAAGTGATTTATGATCAATAGTCTAGGGATAAAAATGCCACAAGCTTATTCATTACCTCGCAAGAGTATTTATGATTGCCTTGTCTGGTTTTAAACGACGTCTGTATTTGTTGTAGTTGGCCATCTGATTTTATATACCGTATTTAGCCTAAGTAATGGATACCCCAATGCCACACCACACCAGTCTTAAAAGTAAAGAAAAAGGTCAATTTTATGATCTGCCTTGTCTGGTTTTAAATGATATCTATATATGATGTCAAATAAGAAAAATAAAAGGAAGAAAAGTTAATTCCCCGACTTAATACTAGTGTAGAGAAAAAACAAAAGTGAATGGCGATATCTCCTCAAAATGATCAACAATACCCGCAGGCAGGCCAGGCAGGTCAGTTTTTATATTTGAATATACTTCAGTCGAGTGTGAACAACAATCAAAAAGGCTATGCAATGAAAAATACTTTGTCGGGAATGCCTACCTGTATGAGTCCACAGTTATTTCTCGAGACACAAATGCAATTACCTAAGCAAAGTTCGCTGTTACCAAACCCAGACATTCTTAATAAAATATTTTCAAGGTCTGAGTGTATTAACTCGAAGCTTATGAGACTAGATAATATTGAAAAGTCTGTCTCAGAGATTTCTTCAAAAGTTGAGAAAATGGACGAGAAGGTGGTCTCGCCGGAATCTAAGAGAAAATCTATTGAAGAAGTCGGCAGTTCGATTCCCAAACTATGGCTGACTTAAATAAAAAGCAGAGTGGTATGCAAAAGGATCTGACTGACACTAAAAAGACAAATTATTCTGGCGGAATGTGAGACTAGAATCAAAGAGCAGTTGATGCACTTAAAATGCAGAGAAATGCGGGATAATCTATTGTTTTACAGCGTGCCGGAGGAGCACGGAGAGTTAGACGACGCATGCGTGGATAAGCTCTTTTAACATTTTGGAAGTTGGGGTGGTCGGGTGGTTCGAAGGTGTCGTGTAGCTTACGTCACCGGGGCGTCCAGCTGATATTGGTTTACAGCTGGGGAAGGCTTGCTATCCTTGTTGCAGGTTAGGGTAGAAGGGGAATGTTTTTATTTCTTCTGTTTCTTTACTTTCGTTCCTGTTCTTCTTTCTTCTCTGTCCCTCTCTTTAATCTCCTCTACTATCTCTTCTATCTGTTTTCTCCCTTTCTGTGGGAAACGACACAAAATGACCCACAAGGGTTGGCGTGTCGATAAACCCTAACACATTAAATTAATCAACATTGTGGAAGCATACATAACAAGAGGTCCTTGATGGACCTGGATCGCTCACCTAAAATACTATTAGCTCTGTGAAATTATTTTAAAATCGGGTCATAGGCCTAGGAAGAGATGTTTATTTTTTTTATTTTTTTAGCTTTGGCTGCTTTTTTTCAGCGGAGCGAAACCATTTTAGCAATTTTGGTACAGGATCAACCAAGTATTATTTCTGTAAAATTATTTTGAAATCGAGCCATTGGCCTAGGATGGGATTTCGTTTAAAGGTTTTTTTTTTCTATTTTTAGCTTTGATGGCAATTTTGTTCAGCGAAGCGAAACCATTTTAGAAATGTAGGTAGAGGATCATCCAAGGAACATTTCTATGAATGTTTTAGTTCACCTGAGCAAAAGCTCAGGGTGAGCTAATGTGCTCACCCTCTGTCCGTCGTCGTCCATCGTCCGTCGTCAACAATTAGTTTGTTAACACTCTAGAGGTCACAGTTTTGACCCAATCTTAATGAAACTCGCCCAGAATGTTTGCCCCTATAAAATCTAGGTCACGTTTGAAACTGGGTTACTTGGAGTCAAGAACTAGGTCACCAGGTCAAATCAAAGGAAAACTTCTTAACACTCTAGAGGTCACATTTTTGAAGCAATTATCATGAATATTGCTCAAAATGTTTGCTTTGGTTGTTCGAAACTGGGTCACTTTGGGTCAAGAACTAGGTCACCAGGCTTAATCAAAGGAAAACCTAGCGGCCACATTTTTAAAGCAATTAACATGAATCTTGCTAAAAATGTTTGTCTTGAGGAGTTCTAGGTCAAGTTCGAAACTGGGTTACTTGGAGTCAAAAACTAGGTCACGGGGCCTGATCAGCAGAAAACCTTGTTAACACTCTATCGGTCACATTTTTTAAGCAGCCATCATTAATCTTGCTCAAAATGCTTGTCTTAATGATTTCTAGGTCAAGTTCGAAACTGGGTCACGTGGGGTCAAAAACTAGATAACCTGGCCAAATCAGCGGAAAACACTCTTACGGTCACATTTTCCAAGTAATCATCATGAATTTTACTTAAATTATTTCTAGGTCCAGTTTGAAACTGGGTCACTTGGGGTCAAAATCTAGGTCACCAGTCCAAATCAAAGGAAAACCTTGTTAACACTCTAGAGGTCGTTTTTTTTTTTTTTTTTTTTTTTTTTTTTTCGAAGCAATCATCATGAATCTTGCTCAAAATGTTTGTCTTGACGAGTTCCAGGTCGAGTTCAAAACTGGGTCATCTGGGGTCAAAAACTAGGTCACCAGCCCAAATCAGCAGAAAAACTTGTTAACACTCTAGCGGTCACAATTTTGAAGCAATCCTCATGAATCTTGCTCAAAAGTTTTGTCGATGATTTCTAGGTCAAGCTTAAAACTAGGTCACGTGGGGTCAAAAACTAGATCACCTTGCCATATCAGTGTAAAACCTTAACACTCTAGCGGTCACATTTAGGAAGTAATCATCATGAATGTTTCTAAAAATGTTTGTCTTGATGATTTGTAAGTCGAATTTTAAACCAAGTCACTTGGAGTTAAAAACTAGGTCACCAGGCCAACTCAAAGGAAGACCTTGCTAACACTCTAGAGGTCACATTTTTAAAGTAATCATCATGAATCTTGCCCAAAATGTTTGATTTGATGACTTTTAAGTCAAGTTTGAAACTTGTTTATGTGGGATCAAAAACTAGGTCACCAGGCTAAATCAAAGGAAAACCTTGTTAACACTCCAGAGGTCATATTTTTAAATAATCATCATAAATATTGCTCAACATGTTAATCTTGATGATTTCTAGGTCTAGTTTAAAACATGATCACTTGATGTCAGAAACTAGGTCACCAGGCCAAATCAAAGGAAAACCTTGTTGACACTCTAAAGGTCACATTTTTTAAGTGATCATTATGAATCTTGCTCAAAATGTTTGTCTTGATGATTTCTAGGTGACGTATATTTCACTGTCTAGTGACTTTCTTAAGTTTTTTTTTTTCCATTTAGGTCAGTTTCTCAGAAATTATTGGTCCTACAGAGTGATATTTGGTACTTGTAAAGTGTTTGTGCTTAGGTCAGTTTGAATTTGTATGTATTTCTGCATTAAGAGTAGCATCGGGACCCAGGGTGAAGTTGGCTAGCTGTAAAAGTGTTTTAAACCCACCGGTGGTTTACTCTACTGACCGTTCTAAGGCGGTAGTCCCGTTGTTAGTCTTACTTATTGTTGCTTTGTGGTTTATTCTACGAGGTTATTTGTTATAGGTCTTACCTTGTGTCATTTTGTTCTTGTGCTTTTCAGTCCTTTTAGCATTGCGATCGCCTCGCTTGGAGAAGAGAGGGCTAGTCTTAGTGCTTTTCGTACGTTTGTTCGATTTGGTCTGGTTTGGATTTGTTGGTTTGCTCTTCCTCTTGGTGTCTGGAAAGGGCTGCGGTTTGTGATTGTGGCACTCCCTGGACTTTTCTCGTACCTTTTTTTTCTCAGTAATTATTGCTTCTACAGCCAATGATACTTAGTGCATGCATACATCTTAGCATGGCCTCTTGAGTGCAGTCACCCATATTTGACCTTGACCCCTATTTCACAGCTCATTAGACATGCTACATTGGCTTACTTGTTAATATAATCATTTTGAATTTTGATCAGAATGTTTGCTTTGATCAGTTCTAGGCCAGGTTCTCAAAATGCTATGATACTCAGGTGAGCATTACAGGGCCATTATGGCCCTCTTGTTTTGAAATCGAGCTATTGGCCTAGAAGATGTGGTTTTAAGTGTTTGTTGTTTGTTTTTTTTAGGCTTTGGCGGCCATTTTGTTCAGCGGAGCGGAATCATTTTAGCAATTGTGGTAGATGGTCACCCAAGGAACATTTCTGTGAAATTATTTTAAAAAATCGGGCCATTGGCCTATAAGGAGAGGTCGTTTTAAGTTTGTTTTTTTTTTTTTTGTTTTTTTGTGTTTTTTTTTTTTTTTTTTTGTTTTGTTTTTTTTTTTTTTGTTTTTTTTTCTATTTTCAGCTTTGGCGGCCATTGTGTGCAACAGAGCAAAATGATTTTATCAATTCTGATAGAGGGTCAGCAAAGGAGCACTTCTGTGAATTATTTTGAAATCAGGCCTTTGGCCCAGGAGATGTCGTTTAAAGTTTTTTTGTTTTGTTTTTTCAGCTCTGGCGTCAATTTTTTCAGCGGAGCGGAACGATTTGAGCAATTTTGGTAGAGAATTTCCAAAGGAACAATCTTATCAACTGGTTGAAATCCACCCAGTAGTTACGGAGATGTCATTTGAAGCAAATAGTGGACGACACACGACGGGCATAGGGCGATCACAACACCTCACCCTGAGCACGTTGTGCTCAGGTTAGCTGAAACTCGATGACGCGCGGAGGGATATTATGTTACACAAAACGAACAGGATCGGTCGATATATTCATGGGAAACCCATACCGATTGTTGACAAATCTGAGTGTTATCCGGATCGTGAACGTGTGAGAAAAGCTGGTTAGGTAAAACGAAATTCCGAATCGGTTGATGGCATTAGTCAATGGTTCAGGTACGCCGAAGAGCGCTAGTACCTATTATTAAGCAAGCTCGTCTTAATGGTAGAGAATCGTATATAGTAGTGGATAAACTTTATATAGATAAAACGCTATATAGGGGGACCGGTTCCCCCTGCTCCAACATCGATATCGGGAGCGGCTCCGGGACCAGTCTCTGGACTAGATCCGGGTACAGTACTCGGACATTTACCTTCATGCATTGGCGGCTGTGACAGCGCATACGACGTCTCGTATGACCGGAGAAACACATGACCATACAGAAGCGACAGGTACACAACAAATATGGAAACAGAAGGCACAGTGCCGTCGGGACGTCATGAAAGTGAATTGTCTGTTTTAAGCTGTAATGTGGAATGGTAAACTGCTACAAAAAAACTTGCGATAACTTGTTCATTGCTAGCGGACTATAACATAACTTGTCTTTTGGAATCATGAGCCACAAAATCATCAAAAATTGCAGTTAGCGGTTATAGAATTTTGGAACATTCGTATAGGAGAGTTATAAATAGGAGGGCACAAAGGGCTAGTGGTAAAATTATCATATATATCTGAGAGAATATCCATAAGGGGATTAATATGATTTAAAAAAAACGAACTGAATTGCATCATTGGCTGGAACTCGACAAACAGTTTTTTGGTCTCAAAGATGATATGTACTTAGGAATTATATACATTTTTCCTGAAAATTCATCGATTCACGCGATGTAAGATACGGATTTATTTGGTAAATTAAAAAAAAGATATCATTTTATATTCTTTAAAAGCGTGATGTTTTAGCAGGTGACTTAAAGGACATGTGTAAAACATGATTATGTCGAAAATGTATTCGGACGATCAGGCGATATTTTAAATTATTAAATGATATATCGATGCCACGAAATTCAAAAGCATAAGACTATTAACAGGTTTGGTGATCTGCTTTTAGATTTGTGAAAATCAACTGGGATGTGTATTGTAAAAGGTCGATTTTTATAGCGATGTGAATGGGACATATAAATGCATGACAGCTAACGGTGAGAGCATTGTAGATTATTTGCTAACGGCGTAACCAAATTTTGAATGGTTATCGGTTTTTTAAAACACTTCCATTCAATGAGTTCTCAAATCATGCGCCCTTGACTTTTGTTTTTCGAGTAAATAGCCGCCATATAGGGGAAACAACCCGAGAATTACAAAGTTTTCAGTGAAGCGAAAAGCACTGAGTATATTACCAGTTTGCACCCAGGACTGTACGGTATATTTCAGCTAATCACAGGGCCGAGCTCAATCCATTCTAATCACTGGTCTGATCACCAGTTCCTATCATCTACAGTCTGCTGGCGAGGGATGGTAGATGCTGAATGGACATCGCAGCATCCATCTTTCTAGGCCATCTGAATAGAAAATCCGGCATGATGTCACTGATAGGAAAAACGATTGGGTTTCCCAAAGCGTGGTGGACAAAAGCTCGATATATATATATATATATATATATATATATATATATATATATATATATATATATATATATATATATATATATATATATATATATATATATATATATATATATATATATATATATATATAAATTGAGTCTGAAAATGTAGAAAATAGGGAAGTTGTTTTCAAAACAAGGAAACACTACACATAATTTTGCAGAAAACGAAAAAATTAAAAAATGGTAAGAGAAAAGTACAGGGAGTGCCACAATCGCAAGCCGCAGCCCATCCCAGACACCAAGGGGAAGAGGAAACAGACAAAACCTGAAGAGTCTTACAAGTCGTGCTATTTTTGCAAATGATCTTTCTCAGAAAAGTCAGTTTAAAATGCCTGGAAGAAGCATTTCAGTCGAAGTAAGGGTCCGCGTTAACGGCATGTTAGAAAATGGGGCCACGGCAAATCAAGCTGCTATGCAAGCCGGATGCACAGGGCTACAGTGTTCAGGATTAAATCGAAGTTTCTTCAAACAGGCTCAATGAAAAATAGGCCTTAACCTCGCAGACCGAGGTCGACTACGGCGGTCCAAGACAGGTTCCTGAGACTCACTGCCCTGAGACAGCGGTTTAAATCATCTGTTAAACTTACCGCCAACCTTCGACGGGCTAGCTACAGTTGTGTTAATCCACCCTCGTACTGTACGGAACCGACTTAAATATTTTGGCATCAAGCCTCGTAGACCTTGCTTGAGAAACAAGCTGACCACAAGCGGGAGAGGCTCGCTTGGTGCCGTCATCGTCGCGGTTGAAAAAGGAATCACTGGGGCAACATTCTTTGGTCAGAAGAATCGCGTTTCAACGTTGATTTCTACGACCTGCGGCGTAAACGTGTATGGAGGAGAGTCGGCAAGCGTTATGTTCTTGCAACCATAGCAGCACATGACAGATAAGGCGGAGGCATCGTTTTGGTTTGGGCGGCTGCGAGTTACAACCACAAACTGACCTTCACATTGTTCAGGGAAACATGACGGCGTTGAAATAACGTGACGCAGTGCTTATCCCAACTGTACAGCCACTTGTTGCTCAGACTGGACTAACGTTTTAAGATGATACTGCACGTCCTCGGGCCAGGATTGTTACGGATTATGTCCAGCAGCTGGGACTACAGACTCTACCATGGCCAGCAAGATCACCAGATCTCTCACCCATAGAGCAGCTATGGGAGGAGTTAAGGATGAGAACTTACGAGAGACACCCAGGTATCCGCACTCGTCCGCAACTGGAGCAAGCATTACGTCAGGAGTGGCAGGCCATTCCTCAGAGAACTGTACGGAATGTGATTAACAGTATGAGATCTCGTGTGAACGCTTGTATAGACCGTAACGGAGGCCACACCAGGTACTGAGTACGTTATGTGGTTAACAATGAGATCTCGTGTAAACGCCGCTTGTATACGCTGTAACGGAGGTCACACCAGGTAATGAGTTCGGACTGAAAAACATTCAAAGCAGCAGCTATACATGGATTTGAAACCATGGA
This sequence comes from Anodontia alba, assembly GCA_964016985.1. Lineage (NCBI taxonomy): Eukaryota > Metazoa > Mollusca > Bivalvia > Lucinida > Lucinidae > Anodontia > Anodontia alba. The sequence goes on from OZ024821.1 coordinate 8,244,812, forward strand.
AACATGCATTTTGTGATATTCTTTTGAATTTGTTTTCATTTTACAGTTGACTTGCTTTTCAGAATCAATTAAAGCAAATGTGGGGTTTTAATGTGATTTCCCTTCACGATGTTGCATTGATCTGCTAACATGGTAGAAATGCAATTTTTGAATGGGTACCTTACCTAGTATCCGACGTCGCTATTCTTAAGCAGCCATATTCCTCACGAAATGTTGATGCATCTTTATTTAGATATGAATGCTGTTTCCAAAACCACAAAGCAGTTCACCATAATTATATATTTATAGGAATATTTATAAAATGAGAGGCAAGACAAATAGGAGTCGCAATACATTTTTCCGATAGTATATATAGTTATATATACTAAAACATAATTGACTCGAACACCGATGGCTAATTCGAACTCGTTTTTGACTCCTAGGAAATTCGTCCGACAGCTCAACAAAACGATTCTTTAGAGATATTTTAGAATTTTCTCCTATTTTATCATAAAAATGTTTGTTGTGTGTATTCATTAAAATCGCCTCATAGAGTCAATTCTAATGTGTATACTCAAAATACCATTATTTTATAGAAGATCGAAAAGACATCCATATATTATTCCCATTTGTCTCCTAACTTGGCGCTATGATTAACCCTTGGTTTGAACTACCTATATCTAGAACAAAGTTCCATGGTACCGTATATGTTCAAGCTATTAAGGTTTGACTGAAGTTATCCATCAGGGCCCAGTTGTTCAAAGCATCGTTAGCTTAACGAGCTCGTAAGTGGTCAAAATGTTAATGGTTCTAGTAAGTACAACATCTAATTCACAGTTATGTTTGCAGAAAAAAAAAATGTGAGTAGCTTTTGCAAATGCAAAAGCTACTCACATTTTTTCAGCAAACATATTAACGTATATGCCATATTTAATGATCAAAGTTTTAACGATACGTAAACTAATGACCTCGTTAGTTTCGAACAACCTGGCCCAGGTTTTATATACCGTGTTTGACCTAAGTATTCGGACACCCCAATCCAAACTTGTCTTAAAATTAAACAAAAGTCCACTTTACTACGTGCTGATATGTTTAAAGACTTGCTGGGTGAGTGGCTAACAGTGTAGACCCTGGTCAAACGCCGCGAACCAGTGATTCACCAGTCCTGTAACTGTCGTAGTAGCGATGTTGAAAGAGTGCCTGCTTTGCGTCCAGGCGGATATGGGTTCGAGTCCCAACCGAGTCAGCCAAAGACTACAAATATTGTATAATCTATACTGACTGTACGAGACTGGGTACAAATTAAATATATTGTCCGTGCTCTGACATTCCGATGAGGATGCGTTTATATTAGAGCATTAAGTTTCCGGTCGTAACATGAAGCATTCAGACCAATAAAATGCGTAACACAAGACAAGATCCCTTATGTGAGTAGCGAATATTCTGACCAACCTTTCCTTTAAAGAGTACACAGCTTCTCAGAAGGGGATACAACTAATTTAGACGAGTTACATCCCCCTAAAAGTGTGTGCGTTTACCTTAACTCATTTATGACGTGCCCCATAAAAGGGATATTGGCAAACTATGAAGACCCAGAGGACACCGTTTGCACTAATACAGGGATTTCTATAAAACATGCTAATAATAAAAAACGAACCAGACCCCTCCCCCCACACACACCCACACACTACACCCACACGCACACACACACACACACACATTCTGTTGGAAAATACCTGTCCAAAGAGTTGAAGTAGCAGTCCACCCGGCAGAAATGTGTTCGGTCTGGAACAGTCATGCAATAATTTCAGTATCGTAATTTTGTAGTATTAAAAGGCACCGTAATACAATCTACTCTAATTATTTGACTGACATTGAATTTGTAATGCTTGAACAGTCAGACTGAATGAATGTTGTTGATTTTATTTAAAAAGTCATTTTATTTTCGCACTTTTATGAAACGATTGTTTCCCAAAACATGACATCAAAACTTAAGTATGTGCTTTAGCAACGGCAGACACTTACGTAACACATAGACAGACGTGCAGCTCACCCGTCCCCTTCACCCACAAAATGACAAATTTTGTTTCAACACTTACGACTTTGCCTTATTATTCTCATTCAGTCACTTAAGTCTGAAAGAAAGGATTAATTTACAAAGGGAAGTGAAATTATTTATAGGTACACGTTAACGTGAATTTCATTGTTTTGTTATACATGTATAGCTTTGTTGAGTGTAAATTTGTGTATAATTTTATAAATCCAATTATGACTTCTTTTTGTTTTGCCAAAATTACATTCATGTAGTTTGGTAAGGTCGCAATATATTTTTCAGGCTTGATTCTTTTGACGTACCCACGTCTATAAATTCCTGGAAATTAAACATCTAACCAATTATCTATTACTTTTTCCAGCCAAATTATATATATATATATATATATATATATATATATATATATATATATATATATATATATATATATATATATATATATATATATATATATATCCAAACTGGCTGTACACCTACATATTCATGTAGACCTAAGTTAAACCATAAAAATGATGGAGTCTGTTCAGATTTACTGAGAATCCTGGTATTGTGGTGGTACATTTGAAGGAATATTCAACAACCATACCACCTAACGTACCGTTCCGGGTCGTTTCTGCCCTGAGTGCTCTAACGTATAGGACTCTTTGGACGAATCACATCCGTACTTTTGTAAAACCTGGCTTTTTCTTACATATTTGTTTACATTTGATTTACTGGTACATGTATCAATGGTTTAATGAAAAGTTGCATAGACTGGTGTGCGTATAAGAAGAATCATATGCAATAAAACTACAATGACTCAAACACCTTTGGGACCATGAAAATTTGTTCGAGACAGGGGTAGTTCGAGCCACTGAGGGTTAATCATATCACCAGGTCAGAGGCATAATGGAGAAGAGTCAGAATGAATTTTTCGATCATCTATAAAATAAAGGTAGATTATGTGTACTCATTAGAATCGCCTCATCGAGGCGATTCTAATGAGTACACAAAATCTACATAAACAAGATTAAAAAGCAAAAATCTCGCTGATCAGTCCTAAGTATATTGATAGCTGGACTTTAGAATTTTAGACACTCTAGAACGAGTAAGAAACAGCCAAAGTAAACGAGCCATCGGTGTTCGAGTCATTAATGTTTCTCTGTATTTTGGAAAAAATGTTATTTCCTTGTGTTTTTATTCTTATTCATTTTACTTGAGAGACAAAAAAAGACTAAATCAGATATTTCATTACCGCGTAGAACCTTAACATTTTGCATGTAAAGAGCGTGCTTTTTAGGAAAAGAGCCACATAAGCCCTTTTTAAACAAGAAGACAACAGCTCATTACGAAAACACGCCTATTCAGATATATTGAAAATTTCACCAAAAACTGAAAATTTTCCTATAAAAACTTCTTATATTTTTCATATTTTTGCTCAAAACATAGATTGTGGGTACTCGTTAGAACCGCCTCGCCGAGGCGGTTCTAACGAGTACCCATAATCTATGTTTTTGAGCAGAAATAAGAAAAATAATGTATCCCCTGTAAACCCCAGTTTTACTATATAAAAGTGGGGTTTAAGGGGGTCAAAATTATATAAGTATGTTTTCGTGATGTTTTACTATGAAAAAGTTATTTAAGGGGACTGGATATGCTTGGTACCTACTCCGCCATTTTGACAAGGGAGACAACTCTGTGACTTCCTGTTTGCTTTCTTGCTTACCAGGCCCTTATGAAAAGGTACCCACTCCAGAAGGAATAAATTTGCTTTCAAGGGGAGCAAATTCTTTCTTAGAGTAGATCCTTTTTCAGAAGGGAGGCATACATTTTGACAATGTATCTTTTTCCCCTTAACATTAAACAGACTAAACTTGCAAAGTTCAAAACTTAAAATTATGACCATAAACAACATAATTTCAAAGGTAAAAATCGTCTTTAGTTGAAAAATGAAATCATTATGTATTTTTGTTTTACTTTTATTTATTTATTTATTTTTGTTTATTTATTTATTTATTTATTTATTTATTTATTTATTTATTTATTTTTGTTTATTTATTTATTTATTTATTTATTTATTTATTTATTTTTGTTTATTTATTTATTTATTCTTTCATTTTTTATTAATATTTGTTTTATGTGGTATATATACCGACTAAAAATCTATTTGTATTTTAAAGCGTAGTTTTGTTTTTCAAACTAGATAATATAAGTTAATTTGCACAGACAGTAAAACATAATAAACTTATATATTTAAAGGCGAAAACTTACCAAATAAAACACTAAAACACTGTCCTCCCTAAGCGCAGTTATCTCCAAAACTTACAAAAATAATATATTTTAAAGGTGACAACTTACCAAATATGACACTAAAACATTGTTCTCCCTAAGCTCAATTATCTCCAGACGCAAGTCTATTTGAATAATGCCGTAGGCTCCAATTTCCTATTCTATCAAAATGGCTAATGCCAATACAGAGTTAAATCGGACAAAGCTGTTTTTATCCTAGCCACTTGTTAAGCTTCACTGAAGTATGCCCTGGGAAAACTATCTTTCCAATACCGAAATAGCTCGAAATAATGGACCACCCAAAATCCTTACCATGTTTGTCCTAAAATTTAAAGAATTTCATTTTATCATCTGCTGAAATGTCTCAAACATTGTGGATGAGTGCCAAAGAGACCCTGATAAGACGCCGCGTTCTGTGGTATCTGATCTTTGGGCTTTCTGCTGTGTTTGATCAGAATCTACACTGTTTGCTCAGGGCCATCTGTCCGTAGGTTTTCTGCGGTGCCTGATCCGGGTCTTCATTCTTCGCTTAGGGCTGTCTGTCCGTAGGCTTTCTGTGGTGTCTGATCAGGGTCTTCACTGTTTTTTCGGGGCTGTCTGTCCCGTAGGTTTTCTGCGGAGCCTGATACGGGTCTTCACTGTTTGTTCGGGACTGTCTGTACGTAGGTTTTTTGCGGTGCCTGATCCGGGTCTTCACTCTTTGCTCAGGGCTGTCTGTCCGTAGACTTTCTGCGGTGTCTGATCCGGGTCTACACTGTTTGCTCAGGGATGTATGTCCGTTGGCTTTCTGTGGTTTCTGATCTGGGTTTACACTGTTAGCTCAGGGTTGTCTGTCCGTTGGCTTTCCGCGGAGTCTGATCTGGGTCTACATTGTTTGCTCAGGGCTGTCTGTCCGAATATTTAGGGTGGATAACTTGTGCGACCATAGTTAGCGTTGGTTAGCTTTTGCTTCCTAGCAGTCAGGGCCCAGTTGTTCAAAACTTAACAAAGTTGCTAGCTAACGTGACGAAAATTTTCTATCTTGCGATATGGCAAATACATTGATATTTTTGCTGAAAAAAAATGTGAGTAGCTGCAACAGCTACTCACATTTTTAATGCAAAAAATGTCAATGTATTTGAAAATATCTTAGCTACAACGGTTAACGAGTTTGCCATTAACGGGCTCGTTAAGCTAATGATGCTTTGAACAACTGGGCCCTGGTCGGGCTTTGCCTGATCCTTTTATCAGTCTTAACCATTATACACCACGCGACGATGCTCATCATTTCTGACCCAACCTTTTTCCCCTTTTTTTACTATATAAAGTGGTTTAAATAGGGGAGGTTCGCGTGTCTGCATTCTAAATAAATGAAGGCTTTCTTTTTATGATTGTGTAAGAAATTTTGTTTCGTTTATTAAACGACCTTCTGAAAAGGCGAATCTTTAATTCGGACAAGCAAGCAAGCAAGAGATGTTTCGAAGTTGAAAGCATTTTAACCTGCTGAGTAGACTTAAAAGCAAGCGGCATTTAAAGAATACTTTCACCGATGGATGAAATATCGAGTCATTTTCTGTGATGGAGAAAATGTGAATGAAATGTCAAGTCATGTTTTCTGTATAAAGTAAGAAAAAAGTCACTAACTTTGATCCGATGTTTTAGCCTATAAAAACTAAAAAATGAAATAGCAAACCACACATTATAACAACAACGTGCAAATCATAGTCATCTTCATCTTAGAAATTGGTAATTTGCAAAGTTCTAGTTTTCGCTAGGGTTCAATCTGTTGAATAATTCACAATCCAAATTCGCAGTATATATATAATGCGCAGCACCGAAAGAAGGTGTTTTAGATCATATGCGATCCATGAAGGACCAGTCCAGCCAATGCATTTGGTTAGACACTTCTCTGTTTGTCGATATATTCTAGAGTAGCCACATATTCTGTGAACGGACAGCGCATGCCCTGATGAGTTGTGCGAATGCAGAGAGTACTCTGGGCCTTCGTTTCCCACATTCACTATGAAGGTGCTTTTATTTCGTCGAGCTTCATACAGACAGTAAACTCAGCTCAGCCATGTTAAAAGGAATCTCTGGTGTATCGGAATATAAATGGCCTAAATCAGACTGCTCACATGAACAGTTGGTCTAGAAACATTTTATTATTGTTCCATCATGTCATAATGACAAAATGTAGAGGATAATCCAAACAGTCAATGTTTTGTCCAGACTGCGCCCATGCGTGGGCTGGTCTAGGGCTTCTTTGGTCAAATTCGGGATGTTGATTTGTTTTCTCATGAAGAGGTTTAGTTATGTCTTTAAGACCGGTGGTGTTGACATTTTCAAACAGAAAATAAATACCAAGCCGGGGCACAGCACTTCCAACAATGTGCGTCCATCGAAGACTCAGATCAGCCTGGGTATCCGCTCAGGTTTATAAGAGTCTTTGCTGACCGCCTGAAACCACTTTGGATCCTTTGCTACCCAAAGAGTGCCATGCGAAGACTCTGATCAGACTGCGCGGGTGCGCAGTCAGATCTGAGTCTTCGCTGGGCGCACATGCAATCTTGTATAAAATAATGTACCCAGGCTCTGCCATATGAGTAGAGCCCTTTTCTCAAAGGACTTTGTGTGCAGGAGAGCGATCATGATACAGTTGTTCAAAGCGTCGTTAGCTTAACGAGCTCGACAGTGGTCAAAATGTAAGCTACTCACATTTTTTCCGCAAACATATTAGGGTATATGCCATTTTTAATAATCGAAGTTTTAGCGATACATCGTTAGTTTTGAACAACTGTGCCCATGACGTCATAGAAGTTCTCTCACGTAGAAATGGGCTGGAAAATATACCATATCCATTTACCTCAAGGATTTTTGGTCGGATTGTTTACAATGAAGCCATAGCATACACCAAAATTTGCTTAAGGTTGTTGTCCACGTGATTAACATTGACCAATAAAAATCAAACCGGGCGTATGTACGTAATCCAGGTAACGGTTATTTATAGTCGCCCTGTTCTTGTCACTGTGACGTCAGAGTGCCATGTAAAGACGGTTTTCTGTAAAACCTTGGCTGGGACATTGGTAGACCCAGATCAGTCGCCTTAGAACTTGGCGTTTGATCAGGGTTTGCACTGCGTGCTTAAATTACAGGAAGTGAAGGATTAAATTAAAAGTCTCCGTTCAGGACCATTCTCAGAGACAATCGACCCACCAGTGCTGTCAGTGCTCTGAGTAATGCACCAGTCATTAGTAACCACGGTCCTATGGGGCCGGGGATAGCGGGGTCAAAGTGGGGCTTTAAGTGCCATATTTTGACCAGAGCACCCTCTCCCGCACTGCCGTGGACCTGCGGGGGTTTTGATTGCCTGTCCACCGGGATGGGGTAATTTCACATTTTAATTGCTGGGGTTTGAGAGGGGTTTTGCCAGGAATTTGAACATAAAACTGTTCCATCAATGCTGGGCATGTACCAGGACTTTGTGAAGAGAAAAATCAATATCTCCGCTATTCCCCGGCCCCGTGGGGGCCATGGTTGCAAATGACTAGTACATAATGATGTGCAAAGTCGGTGTCTACACAAATCACGTATGTGAATGAATTAGACTGCCTGATTTAGTTTCTATCACATGTACTGTTCGTCGGGTAATTTTATCTCATATCATTACGAAAACACGCCTATTCAAATAAATAGAAAATTTCACCACCCAAAACAGAAAATCTTTACATAAAAAAAACTCAGATATTTTTCATATTTCTGCTCAAAACATGGATTGTGGGTACTCGTTAGAACCGCTTCGGCGAGGCGGTTCTAACGAGTACCCACAATCTATGGTTTGAGAAGAAATAAGAAAAATAATGTATACCCCTGTAAACCCCAGTTTTACTATATAGTACTGGGGTTTACAGGGGTATACATTATTTTTCGTGATGTGTATTGCACAGTATGCGCTTTTCTATTTTAGGGGACTAGATACAAAAGAAAAAATGTCCGCCAGTTTTACAGTGAACAATTTTTATGACTTCCTGTTTTCATTCCTGCATACCAAGGCCCTTCTGAAAAGAGATCATCTCAAAGGAAAGAACTTATTGCAAGTGGAAGCAAAATCGTTCTTGTAGAGTGGATGCTTCTTCAGAGTGAAAAACAAAACAAATTTGGTTTAGATGCATCCCTTGAACGTGATCCTTTCCGATTAATGTCTAAACGGTCAAAGTTTGCTTTAACGTGAGCGCCCGTATGGATGCACGTTTCCCTTGACCACAAGTCTCAGTATTCGGAAACATTAACAACTCCTTCTTACATGCACGTTTATAAAGAAAGAAAGAAAAAAAAAACTAGATATTTTAACTTTTCAAATTGACATGCAATAATCGTGGATAAAAGTTTTCAGAGGAAGACAGGCACCAACATCTCAGATAAGTTTCTAGCTTAAAATAGCTATAGATAAATTATAATCAAATGAAGATTTTTTTTTCCAATTTTTACACAGTTTTGTAGAATAACCAGGAAATGTCAAAATCACGAAATACAGCCTTCCTGAGAAATCAAAAGAAGACATTACGAAAGCACGCCTATTCAAATATATTGAAAATTTTACAACCAAAAAAGGAAAATTTTCAGAAAAAAAAAATGATATTTTTTCATATTTCTGCTTAAAACATAGATTGTGGGTATTCGTTAGAACTGCCTCGGCGAGGCAGTTCTAACGAGTACGCACAATCTATGTTTTGGACAGAAATAGGAAAAATAATGTATACCCCCGTAAACCCCAGTTTTATTATATAAAAAAGGGGGTTTAAGGGGATCAAAATTATATAGGCATGTTTTTGTGATGAATGAGGAAGAATGACACAACAAACACCATATATGAAACCACCGACGCACGAATAAAAAACTGCAACAGAAGAACTGCCATAAAACGGTCAACAAACAAAATGCTTCAGTCTTAAACCGGTTTTACTCGCGAGAAACCACGCCTTTATCTCCTGATTCAGCTCCAAACATTTAAACAAAACAAACAGAAGGGAAAAAAAAGACAGAAAAATTGAAAAAATATGATCACTAGACTAGTATCACAAGAAGAAAACAATAAATCAAAGTGGGCAACCGTATAACGTGTGGCCATAATGCTAGAATTACGACACAGATGATCAGCATTAGAATATTCACCTTGCAACTCAGACATCAAAATAGAATTTCCGCATGACGTGTTTTGATAAACTATATAATGTTATACACAATCAGTAAAATAGCTGACTGTTGATCAGAAGGTCGGAGGTTCGACCCTCGCCAGGTCCGGCAACACACTTCCGTGTCGAGAATGATCGTGAAATATTTCTACGGTTATTTTCTCCCTTTCGCTGATTCTAGTAGGACAGCTGTCAGTTTCTGGCGAAAGAATGTACGCCAAATTATAAATAAAGATACCCAGGAAACGCCACAATCACGACGCACAGCCATAACGAGGCACCAAAAGATGAGATGAGGAACAAATAAGGACAAAACAAACACCACATATGAAACTATAGACGTTCAAATAAAGAAGAACTGCAACAGAGGAACCGCCTTGCAACGGTCGGTAGGAATACTTTTGTGAGGCTTAAAATTGTTTTACTGGCACCAAACCTCACCTTTATCTCTTGACGCAGCTCCAAACAATCAAACAAGTATGTGCTGGTTAACCGTTAAGAGGACTAACACTGCCCAGGAAAAGTGGGCCGTTAAATTCCATATCAACCAAACAATGTACCAAAGTAAATAAAACTGCAGATGGAATACGCTGACGTAAAAAGGAGCATTTCTTTTACTTACCTTGAAATGAAAAACATTTCATATATAAGCAAAAATAAGTAAATAAGTATACACGTTCGATTGTCATCAGTTTAAATCTTTAGCGTCATAGGACAGTACAATTATTTACGCGAAATTTCCAACAATTATGTTTAGGAAATTTTATCAAAAAGTAAGGAAGAAATGAAGAAATAGCATGGACTGAAGTAAATAAGGGTCTGAGTCAAAATTTGCACATGAGTAGTTTCTTTTAAAACATGCATTTTGGACAGTATAGGTTACATTTTCAATATTTTATCCATTCAAAAAAATCAAATTTCTGTAAGAACATGTTTCACCATCAAATGCATGTCGGAGCATTGTCAAATTTCTATACCAAGGAAATGTTTTTGACATTCAAGTTCCTCTTCTGGTAGAATGCACCGAGTTTATATAGGATATTTACTGACAATTTTCTTTGCACTAAACAGTTTTAGGAGATTTCATCTGAATTTGACACAAAGAGGTTAAGCCAAACAAAACGTTTCCGAAAATTTCAAACGAAACCGTTCAACACAATTTGAGATATAGACTCTTTGAATTCCCTATAGTTTTGTTCAAAGGGAGATAATTTGAGACGGGCAGAAATTCAAATTAGGTTTGACGCTTTTCGATGGGATTTTCTGATTAATTAAGGATGTGGCTTTACTCACAGACACTTGTGCGAGACATTTGTGAAGTGCAAAATGTCATCTGCATTACACAAAACGAGTTGTGACTGGAAATACTGTTTTAAATGACATTATTGCATTGCGCCCATTTTGGCTACTTTGGAAATCGGATGCCGCGTAAGCTGATGTTAGGGGGCATAAGCAGCATCGCAGACCTCATTGCTGTGTATGAAAAACACTTTAAAAAAGCAGAGCCTCCGATTTGTTTTTCATTCATCATTACGAAAACACGCCAATTCAAATATATAGAAAATTTCATCTCCAAAAACTGAAAATTTTCAGATAAAAAACTCCGATATTTTTCATATTTCTGCTCAAAACATAGATTGTGGGAACTCGTTAGAACCGCCTCGCCGAGGCGGTTCTAACGGGTACCCACAATCTATGTTTTGAGCAGTTAGGCGAGGCGAGGCGGTTCTAACGAGTACCCACAATCTATGTTTTGAGCAGTTATAAGAAAAATAATGTATACCCCTGTAAACCCCAGTTTTACTATATAAAAGTGGGGTTTAAGGGGGTCAAAATTATATAGGTATGTTTTCGTGATGTGTTTTTTTTTTTTTTTTTTTTTTTTTGTTGTTGTTGTTGTTGTTTCTAAAGTCAACCTTTCAGATTTTTGGTGCATCCTGAACACAGTGTAATTTTTTGTCCTATATGTCCGTCCGTCCGTTAACACATTACAACGACAACTCCTCCAAAGCCGCTCAAGCTATTGGTCCTTAATTAGGAAGTAATGTTGCTTTGATTGGGGGATTTAAAAATAGCTAGAATTATGCTGATCTGCCTTTTTGTTTGGTTGGTATGACAACTGAAATGTACCATAGACTTATGATTGGAAAATGGTTAAATATTGCATTTTCTCCATAACACGTGAAGTGATGTAAATCATATTTGGCATTTATGATCAGTTTAAGATTGTCTACCCAGTTTATGTGCTTTCTGATCAGTGGCCATTTTGCTTTATTGTCATGGCAAAAATTTAGGGAAGGAAATTTGTGAAGCGTCAGCAGAGAAGGAACACACACTGCAGCACCAGCAGAGAAAAGAGACCCTGTTGCACACCAGCAAGAAGACGTTGTGCGTTTCATCATACATATACCTCGCATTAACAAACTAATTCAAAACAATTCTCCTAGATTCAAGCTTCAGTTATATTCTCTATTTCCGACAGTATCTCTATTTCACATTGTTGCAAAAAGTACATACAGTCGACTCTCGTTATCTCGAAGTCCAAGGGACTCTATGAAATACTTCGAGATATCCGTACCTCGACATATCAGATTTGTAGAATTTAGGGAAAAAATTGGAACAATCACATTTCACAAATAAATATGTAATTTGACTCCTGAAGTTATATATTGAAAATATTGTGGAAAAAGGGAGAACTTGCTCCTCAGGAGCAATTTCTCCTCTTTTTCACAATATTTTATTACCTGCAGTTAGATTTCCATGTTTTAAACAGGGACTAGATTTTCACTTCGAGATAAGCGGTTATTCGAGATAAGCGAGGTCGAGATAACGAGAGTCGACTGTATTTTGCACACAAAAAATGCCTCACGATAGCGTGGTTCATTTTGTTTTGATTCAGGCAGTAAAGTAAATAAGTTGACTTAAAAACCGATACAATCAGATCCATATTAAGTTCTGAACATCAAAGGGAAAGGCAAACAGATACAATTAAGGTCACTACTGGTACTAATAACCGCAACTCTTGAATGACAAGCGAGATAATTAGGGTGGTTTTCGATTAAAATAGAGGAGCAATTTTTCTAGACCGGAGTATATAATTTCTAGTATTAATTAAATCTCTTTCCGCGTAGTATGACCCATCAAGTATGCATATACTAGTGAAAACAGAACTGATAAATATTTTTCATCTGACCAAATAAAGGGAAAGAAAAAAGTATTCTAACGTTGAATTGATTCTAAGGACAGACGCTCAGCTCCGAACATTCGGTGTACAAACGAACACACGAAAATTATTTATGTTTTTTTTTTTTTTTTTTTTTTCGCGGGAAGTGTCACACGACGAACCGAGACTATGAACACAGAAAATCAAGGATTGTTTTAGTGATATTTGAACGTGCTTCTCTCGATTTTTTTTTATGTATATTTTGATGAATTTTATATTTTTATGACGTGATTTTATCTACTTTTCTACATAGTAATTGTATTACACTCAAAATGTCGGAAAGACTGAGGCAAGGAGGCAGGTTCAAGAAAAGGGGTGCTCATCAAGTCATCTCGAATAGAATATTACATGAGCTATCTGTCTCAGTCCGAGGGATGAGCTGCATTCTTTTTATAATATACTTATTTGGTAATAGTGTTTATGATACAAAAAAAAAAATCTTCTTAAAAGTAATTTAATGTAAGGTCTAGATTATACCCGGATAAAATGCAATGAGCTCTCGCTAGCCTAACCCTTTCTAGACCTTTCAAAAGAGCTTTATTCCCTGACAGTGTCAATTTATTGAAAAAAAAAAACAAACAAAAAAAAAACTGATACAATAAAAGAGGACAGAAAAAATCAGTCAGGAAATAAAATGATTTACCTTAGTTTTTCGGTCCCAAATTGAAGAGGCTGATCAAGCACTCAAGTATACTATGATCTATATGGGTAGGTCATTAAATCCTTTGTTTGTCACTTTGCAAGAAATAGACAAATCGAAAGGTTGAAAATCTTCATTAGAACTCGTTGAAATTCAGCATGTTGACATTGTTATCTTTTGTAACACTTCACCGATTACGTCACAGTTACATGTAATAACGTAGGCAGGCAGTTTTCTGAGGAAGCCTCAGCGGGGTAATTAAAAAAAGCACTTATGAGGCCCTCCCAGGGGTTTGGGGGAACAGGGGAATAAGGCCATTTATTTCAGGGGAACAAGGGAACAAAAGTCTAAAACTGAAGGGAACAGGGGAACAAAGGCAATTTTGGGGAACAAGGAACATAGATAATCGGGATTTTGATTTGGGGGAACAATGGAAAATACCGATTTCTCAGGGAAACAAGGGAACTGATACCCACTCTGGGAGGGCCTTATTTATGAATTTACAGTAAAGTTGAGGCAAAAATGCTTATTGACCCTGTTCCTTTATTTTCCCAAATTCTTATTACTCTTTTGGTTTCAATGACGACAATGAAATGGACGGGTCTTTTTCACACAGTTTTTGTATTTTATCAAGAACTAGACCTTTATTATGGTAATAAGCCATTATATTTAAGGCATATTCATGTTGCCATGGCAACAGAAGTTTGAAGTTAATTTTGTCAAAAAGCAAAAAAAAACTTTTCATTTCTTACTGCGTATGGATATTGTACATGAGTTTTTGTAAAATTTTGTTTCAAATTTTATGGTTATCTTTAGAAATTAACTCTGTGTATGATGTAGCGGTTTGACTAACTGCCTATTGTATTTTGAAATAAAAAAAAATCAGGTCACGTGTGCCTAATTATGTACAAGGGTAGTCAAGATGCTAGCTATGATGCATTTATGTTCCATTGCGAGTGTTAACCGCAGGAAAAAAAGAAAAGTTTCTGAAGATACAGAAAAGTCGTCGATAAAAACATTTGATGATCCTGACCCTTTATTTCCAAATTATTAGTCTTTTGGTTTCCATGACAACAATCAAATGGACGGGTCTTTTGCACAAAATTCTTACATTTTATTGAGAACTACTCATGGAAACTTTTTGGTTAAATTTTGTTGAAACGTAGTGAATAGTATGACCAAAAAGTTCCTTTTTTACGGTAATTTTCCATTATGTTTAATTTTTTTTTTGGTTGCCATGACAACAGAAGTTTAAAATTAATTTGGTCAACAAACATCTTTTGATTCATACTGCGTATGGATGTTATATGTCAAATTTGGTCAAATTTTGTATAATATATCCATAACTATCTATAGAAATTACTGCGTATTATGAGGTGGGTGGGGTAACTTCCTATTGTATTATCAGAAATTTTTCAGGTCACATGTTTCTTACTGTGTACAGGAGTAGCCAATATGCTTAATATTGTTAAAGCAACGATTGGTCACAGAACATGCAAATTAAAAGAATTGTTATGAAATTTATATCCATAATAATTATCATTTTCTTTATAATTGCTTTTTTTATGATTTGGAGGGTAGGGGTAAATAAAGTTTAATACCACTCTAACGACATAGTGGCTCATCTTCATACTCCGTCAGAATACAACTTATACATAGTTTGATCTGTTGAAAAAGTTTAAAGGAAATCTATTGTTAGGAAGTATGTTACATATTAGTATCTTCAGTATATGCTTGTTAAAATTGATGTGATTTTGTCTGAATTTTCTTGTTTGAAAATGAGAAATAAAAAAATATACACTTGTATTGGGTGAAATCTTTGTGTGTTTTGCTCTGGTTATTCCTTTGTGGTAAATCACTTACAGTAAAAAAAGATTTTACCCTATATTAATGAACTAATAATGAATTTTAGCATGTTAGTAAAATTTTACCAAAATGGCCATAGTAGTAAACATAGTAGGGTTGTTTAAAGAGCCATAACTGGTAAACCAGATGGTAACATGGCTATTTTATTGACGTAAAATAGTCAGAAGATAACACAAAACTGAATAATAAAATATGAAAAAAATTTATTGTTGGGAAAAAAATAAAGGTCAGGTGTCAGTAGTGACCTTAAACAGCCACACAAAATAGAACGGATGATAAGCAGAGTTGGTTTAAACATATTTATTTCCGAAATGTTTACATATACAACACATACAAAAGTACAACAATAGGATTAGAACGAAAGCATAAGAGCTTATTTAGTTCCTTTCCTAGGATGTGATCATTGTCAGAAATATGAGTATACAAGCAAATCCTGAATGGTTAGTTTCCAGTGGTCCTCTTCAAGTAATAACAATTTATTAATAAATAATAATTGTGAAGTTTAACATGAAGAGATGAGCAAACATAAAATGAGAATAAGAAGAGAAAAGAGAAACAAATTACACAAGATGTAATGAAGAAAAACAGAGGGAGGGAAAGAAATGAAGAACTATGGAGCAGATTTTACGAAGACTATGAATATAGTAAGAAGTTACTGGGGACTGTGAGCGGTGCAGGACAGATCCGAGTGATGTCATCGATGTATGCTCCGAATCACTGTCACTATTTAAAGTCCATTTAGTCTGGTACAAATAATGACTGATACGAGTGTGACCGATTAACTTTCTTAAAATCTTTTCGTTCTTTGGATATACCTCTGTACTGCTTCAAAAATGGCTATATTAGCTTCATTAGGTAAATTAAAATCGCCATTGAGGATTATGTTTAGGGTGATATTGCCATGTTGTGATAGAGTATCCATTAATACCTGTCTATGATTTTGGTATAAATGGCATCTAATAAAGAAGTGGTCTGCATTTTCTATTTCACCACATCTACAATTACAGAGAGGAGATTCTATGATGTTTTTCGAGTAAAGATCGTAGTTGAGAGAGCTGCAACCAGTTCGAAGTCTAGTATGAAGTATCTGCATGCTTCTGTTGCCTGCATAAAAGTATTTTGGAACAATTACTCTGCCCTGACTTAATTGTCTCTTAAAATCATCAACTGTATCTACAATCCTGTCAGCGCAGGGAAGATCGTTCTAATCACGAATGGCTGCAGGAAGAAAAGAATTATAATATTGATTTGTACGAGATTGTATTGTTCTTATATTATTTGCGTTACGCAAACTGTAACGTGAAGCGTTCTGGTCAGGTCGAGGAACCAGTGAAGAGAGATAAGAGGGGGCAATGTCATTATACATTTTATAGAATAGGACCAATTTATGCTTTCTTCTCCTTATATCTAGTGTTTCCCATCCGATCTCATCATATAGTTTTTGCACAGAGACTAGTTTAGTTGTTCCGGTGGCTATTCTAGCAGCCTCTAATTGAATTTTTTCTATCTCATGTTTCTCTTGTTGAGTGCAGTTGTCCCAAACTACATCGGCATATTCTAGTATTGGGCGAACAAAAGCAATATAAATTGTTTCTAGGGACTTCCTATCCAAGGTATATTTAAATTTCCTCATGACATTTATTCTGGACCATGCCTTACTCTTGACATACTCTATATGTTTATGCCAGGAGCAGTCTGATGCTATATAAATTCCCAAATGTTTGTGAAACTGTACTTCGTTAATTTCTTGATTCGACATGAAAACCGGAGGATGATCAGGTTGGTTTATTTTGCGAGAGATAATAAGAGATTCATTTTTATTTGGGTTAAATTTCACTAACCAAGACTTTGCCCATTTTGATATTTTGTTAAGATCTGTATTAAGGATTTCAGCAGCAGCATCTGGATTGTCTACAATAATATACAGACTAGTGTCGTCAGCAAAAAGTCGGATGTTCGATCGAATTTCAGTGACAATGTCATTTATGTATAGTAGGAATAATAGAGGGCCTAAGATGGACCCCTGCGGAACGCCAGCTTTAATATAATTCCAGATAGACTTGACCCCAGATAACACAACACGTTGTTTTCTATTTTCAAGATAGCTTGTAAACCATTGTAGTAAATTTCCAGTTACTCCTGCTGCCTTAAGCTTGTGAATTAGTCCGCTATGCCAAACCCTGTCAGAGTTGACTACCCTTTCCAAAAAAGGTGGCAACTCTGTTACCAAACTTAACTGAAAATATCTATAATTTACATAATTGTTAAAAAAATATTTGCAAGTGAACACTACAGAACATTTAACAAAAAATATTACAATGAAAGAACCACCTTGGAACGGGCAGTAACAAATTACAGGTGGTGGGGGGAGTGGGGTCGGTAATTGGATTAAGCTAGCTTTACGCGATTTCAACTCTTGCCCACAGCTTCCATAGTGGTAAAAACATATATTTGCACGATCCGAGTGGAGTTCTTCTAACTCATCCATGACTCATTACGATCAATAAATAAATCACAGATAATAACTATAATGAAGATTAGTCGAGGATCAACAGAAACAACGTGTTGAGAAAATTTAGGTGTACTCACAATTCTTCATTTTAAAAAAAAAAGTAATAGAAAAGTCCAGGGAGTGCCACAATCACAAACCGCAACCCTTCCCAGACACCAAGAGGAAGAGGAAACAGACAAAACAAAACAAGCACAAATCGAACAAACGTACGAAAAGCACTAAAATTAGCTCTCTCTTCCCCAAGTGAGGTAATCGCAATGCTAAAAGGACTGAAAAACACAAGAAGAAAACAACACAAGGCAAGACATAAAACAAAACGCCTCGTAGAATAAACCACAAAAAAACAAAGAGTAAGACTTACAACGGGACCACCGCCTAAGAACGGTCAGTAGAGTAAACCACCGTGGGGTTTAAAGCACTTTTACAGCTAGTCAACTTCACCCTGGGTCCAGATGCTACTCTTAATACAGAAAAACATAAAAATTCGGTTCGCATAAAGGCTCCAAACTCAGTCAATGAATCAAAGCGAAAACATAAAAATCAAATTCATCACTATGATAAACAAAGACGAGTACTCATGGCTAATTCTACTGTGTGACAGAGTAAATGAAAACCAGTAGTTGAACCACGGCGGGGCAAGCCAAAGACAAATCATCAAGCCCCAGCCCAAAAGTTGTACGCTTAGTCACCATAAAATTCAGGCTTTGATACACCTTGTAGCAGAATTGTTATTAGTTCGGTATTGTTTTTAGAAACCAATTCGTAGTGCCGATGATAAAATTTAGACAAAAAAAAACTTTCCGATGTTTATGATACCGATACCCCTGTTGGAGGTGTTTGGCAGTCAAAGTTTTGTTACAAGCTTTGAAATCAGCCAAATGGCTAGACACTCTTGAAAAACCGAATAAGTTGAGCAATGTAAACACCATAAGAAGAGATAGGAAGAATGTCGCCATCCAACAAAAGGGAAATGAACGACGTCAAAATCATCGCGTTTGTCATAAATTATGGATGGAACGAAACCGTTGGAAATTGACAAATGCAAATCTAAAAATAGGGCTTCGATATCAGCAGAAGTGGCTTTGTTCAATTGCAGTTCAGTAGTACAAACTTAAATAACCATTCCTTCTAAGTAAGGGTTGTCGATATTCAAAAGGTCGTCGTCGAAATATCTGGAAGTTGAGTTAAAAGTTTCAATAATATCAGCTTTTGTATCACTCGGGAAGAGACATCGATAGCAAAACAAAAACAAATCTGCCACAAGAAGAGCATTATTAGTACTCAGGATTCCCACCATTTGTCCTTGTAACTTGCCAAACCTGATCAAAACTGTTGCTTAAAAGGTATGATAATGTACCACATACGCGTTGACAAGACCAAAGTTTAAACCGTTTTTTTTTTTGTGGGTGGGGGGGAGTGCGGTCATCAGAACCCAGTCAGCATTCTACGTAAATCTATATCGGGCCGTCATCGGCCCGTCAGGGTAGCTGACGGGCCGATGACGGCCCGATGTAGATTTACGTAGAATGCTAGCTGGGAAGTAAAGAATGCATTTCTGTCATAACAAGCAAGATAAGGAGAGTCTTCATTTTGAAAAGTACTCTCAATTAAGTCTGTAAGTGCACTTCCGGGCAGCAAAACGAAATGAACCGAATTACGAGGAAATGGTTCTTATTGCGGATGTGGACTATAACATACTGCACTAGCGGGCATAGAAGGGATATCTGAGTGTGTATTTGAGCAGTCTGATCATGCAATCTATCCGTGTTTAGAATGATTGGCACTATAATATAAAAAGAATAGCAACAGAGGCCTTAACAATGCTGTATGGAAGTGTAGGATGTCCAGGGCCGTCTCTGTTTGCACATCAGCTCTTGATTCTTTTCGCATGGTTAAGATTAACTTTCACTGCCTCAGGTGATAATGATAGGTTTTTTCAAACAGCATAGATCCAGATGAGACGGCTCATAATGAGCCGTCTCATCTGGATCTACTTTTTGACGTTCAGTCTTTCAACTTTACATATAACTTCTTTCTAAGCAATAGCTTGTTTAAAAAAAGCAGACATTTGTCGTCTGAAATTTGGCACCGAAAGAGTTAATTTGTAAATAGAGCAATGACACACAATGACCCATAACGCCTCTGCGTGAAATTTAAGAAGACATCAGGAGACAATGTGACAGCAATCCCTGTTATCTTAAACTTAACAATACGGTGAGTCTCAACATAAGAAAATGTACCTTCTGTTATGTGCGCTCAGCATTCACTCAGATTAGCCTGAGCATCCGAACAGTCTGGCCAGCGTCTTCATTGTCCACCTGTAGACTTTGGTCCTTGTCTTTTGCCAGAGTGTCCAGGCGAAAACTGGTCAGACTGCGCTTAAGCACAGGTTGATCTGAGTCTTTGCTCGGCGGACACGGTCGAAGGTACATTTTCTCACACGTTGTGGCTCATGTTCGCACTCAATCAACACAATTCAGTACATTTGTCCTAAATTTTCAAACACATATTTGAACAAACAATATAGACGCAGATTATCTGCTTCAGATTGAAACGCCCTCTGTCATAAGGGCTTTTGGACAGATCACTGGGAAGTCAAACAGTTTTATTATGATTACGTATTACTCTTAAGTACTTGGACAAGCAGGCCTGAGCAAACAATTAAGACCAAGATCAGACACCATTGAACACGTGATCTGATCAGGGTCTAAACTGCTTGCCACTCATCCAGTTGTTTTCGGCGAATCAACGGGTAGTTTAAATTTAGGACAATAACGACAAGGAGATAACGTGTCAGAACCGTTAATACGGTATACGTATATATGTAGTTGCGGTGTCTGGCTCCGAGGTTATAAAATTTTTTTCATCCTCAACTCAGCTGAGCATGAAATTTGTCCTGCTAATATTAAAATCTTTAATACTAACAACTGAAATACTTTCTTGCTTAACATAATTTAGGATGAAAAATTCTCTGCAAATTATTATGAAAAATCATTCATTAGCAGAGAAAATTTCGTGCTCAGCTGAGTTGAGCATGAAAAAAAAATATAACCTCAGGGGCCTGAATATTTAGACGTATCAAGGTACATTTTGAGCCGTTCTTTAAATAACCTATAAAGAGCCTCAATACTGTAGGCGAATGTACACACATGAAAGGGAGATCAATCTAACTTGGTAGGGGTTGCTGCAAGGGAGAATTGCTCCTATTTTCACAGCTTTATACGACCTGTCTGACAGTCCTAGTCAGTTTTTACCAAACTTTACAAAAGGTGTTTTGTCGAAGATAGATTGAAAATGTGTACAACTCGTCACGGCCCGTTGACCCGTATGGCTTTTATATTCGTATGTCATGACGAAAACATTATATAATTTTGACCCCTTTAAACCCCAATTTTATATAGTAAAACTGGGGTTAACAAGAGTATACATTATTTTTCTTATTTCTGCTCTAAAACATAGATTGTGGTACTCGTTATAACCGCCTCGGCGATGTGGTTCTAACGAGCACCAACATTCTATGTTTTGAGCTGAAATATGAAAGATATCAGAGTTTTTTATCTGAAAACTTTCAATTATTGGTGGTAAAATTTTCAATATATTTGAATAGGCGTGTTTTCGTAATGTGGTAAAATCATTTAAAACTCTTCTGCTGCAGAATCGAGAAAGCTTTTTACCATATTTACTCGAATTATTCGGACACTATAACTCACTGTCATTCTTGTCCTAAAATTGAAAGTCTTTTGATTTAATAACTACTTGATAATTGATGATGTGCCTAAAACCGCTGGATGAATGGCTAGCAGTGTAGACCATACGGTAAATACGGCTGAACTTTGATATAGAGTTACGGAGATGGCATGTCTATCAAGGTCAAGTTTGTTCAAATGCTAAACCTATGTTGACCTTTGACCTTTTCACAAGGTCAATTTCCCTATATGTTGCTTCCGTATGCTTGCCCATAAATGTTGGAAAAAAATTGTTCTCACTATTTATTAAATGCTAACGGAAAAAAGTGATATCATGTGATAGAATAGCAAAACCCCAAGGTCAAAGTTTTATGCCGCTATATACATGTATGAAATCATGGTCACTTTAGGCGACATCCGCTGAATCCATTGGACCATAGTGACTTATTTCATGTGTAGCCTTACTTGGATGCAGAACTGACCTAGTTGGAGAAGATGACCGCTATGTTCAAGTTCAGATTTACTTCCCTATGGGAAGAAAGTTGAAATATCTAACGTGTCAGAAACAAACGATATATAGAAGTAGTAGAATCCTTCCTATATGATTATAATTTTATTTCATGGGATTGTCAGCCCCTGTGTTATATTTTATATTTGCTGAAGGAACGACTGTCGCTTCTAATGAATACCCACAACATCTTTTTTCGTGGAGAAATAGGTTTATGATGAAACAGCCGTCTTTTCTGGTGCTATCATGTACAAAGAAAATACGAAAATGAATAAACTCAGTGCCCCAGTTGTTAAAAACTAACGATGTCGTTAGTTTACGTATCGTTAAAACTTTGATCATTAAATATGGCATACATGCTAATATTTTTGCTGGAAAATGTGAGTAGCTTTTTCATTTGCAAAAGCTACTCACATTTTTCAGCAAAAATAAGAGTGAATTAGATATTGTACTTACTAGAGCAGTTAACATTTTGACCACTAACGAGGTCGTTAAGCTAACGATGCTTTGAACAACTTGGCCCAAGACTAGGTCATTTGGATTTACGTTTACTTGAATGTTCAAAGGGGCAAAATCAGAGTATCAGAATTTGTTACACCAAAGATCGTATAGCCCTAGCCGAAACCGTTTTCTTGAGTGCTTAGGGGCGGGATGTAGGCTAGGGCTTCCTTTGAGCATCAAAATGTACCATCCTGGGACACATGTCGCCCTAGTTTGAGACTACTTAGATTGTACACGTCAAAATCTATTAAATCTATTAAAATGTGATATACATACAATCAGGTATCGAGGCATAATTCTTCAAGCTTTGCTTAAGGATAAAGACTTCCACAGAGCATCGAATTCTGATTTTCTGGGTCACAAGTAGCCTTTCTTAGACTATGCTCATGTAGAAAATGTAAACAAAAGTCGTATAAAAAGAGGCGGCTATGAAAACAGACTGTTAAAATTTCACATCTATGCTTAGTTTATGTTTCTGTGGCACATGTAGCCCGTCCCTGAGTTAAACACATGCCAGTGTTTATTATTCTCAATGTTCTTTATTGTTGGTAGGTCGGTTATTGTTAAAAGCCCAATTTTGTTTTGTCATGGCTTCTCATCTACTCTTTCGGATTCTTGGGAAGACTGATTCGTTATTTTGCCCTTTTCTGGATATCAATATTTGGTTTAAACATATTTTATTTCATAAATAGTACATATGATACACACATACATATCTCAAATAAAGGAGGAATTAGAACGAAAGCACGAGTGCTTATAGAGTTTTTCTCCCAAACATGTAATAACTTGTCGACATTATATCAATATTTTAGAGGGACAAGGGCATTCTTTGGGGAATAGAACTGCAATCCTAGCCCACATGTTCCGCACCTAAACACGCCTATTCAAATATTTACCACCAAGAACTGAAACCTTTCAGATGAAAAATATTCTGGTAGTTTTCATATTTTTGCTCAAAACATAGATTGTGGGTACTTGTTAGAACAGCCTCGGCGAGGCGGTTCTAATGGGTACCCATAATCTATGCTTTTGAGCAGAAACAAGAAATTTCTGTATATCCCTGTAAAACCCAGTTTTACTGTATAAATGTGGGTTTTAAGGGGGTCAAAACTATATAGGCGTGTTTTCGTGATGCAGAGGAATAAATAATTGAAACATTCTCCATGTTTGATCAACATGCATGATTTACATACTAGTAGCTCCAGAGAAGGCACTTATTCGACCGAAAAGAGTACTGATCTTATTCTGATATCGAAATGAAAGCTTACATTGTAGGTACCCATTAGAAGCGCCTAACCGATGTGCTTTTAAAGAGTGCCACAACATAATTATGTTTTCGTGAAGAAATAAGAACAATATTATGCGGAGACTCCCTCTTATTTGGATATATGGTCTTCATTTCCATTACGAAAACACGCCTATTTAAATATATTGAAAATTTTACCACCCAAAAATGAAAATTTTCAGATGAAAAATTCTGATATATTTCATATTTCTGCTCAAAACATAGTTTGTGGGTATTCGTTAAAAAAAAATGCATCGTCGGGGCGATTCTAACGAATACCCACAATCTATGTTTTAGAGCAGAAATAAGAAAATAATGTATACCCCTGTAAACCCCAGTTTTACTATATAAAAGTGGGGTTTAAGGGGGTCAAAATTATATAGGCATATTTCCGTGATGTTTTGCAATTTGTAGTGTTGCATTTCTAGTGTTGGTCAGTATATTATTGTTACAGCCTGTCATGGGGTATTTTATGGCTCTTTTCACCCAGGTAAGCGAATTGTGGCCTATGGCCTCTTGTTTAGGTGCGGCCATTCACTGGGTCATTCTATTGCTATATTAAAATACAAAACTTTGAAACGTGGTTTAATTTACAAAATTTCTAATTTTTATATGAGGCTGAATTACACTCATTTCTGTAAACGTGCAGATTTTACTGCTTAAGGTCACATTATTTGCAAGAACGAATACAATATAACTGTTTTCCTTTAACCCTTAAAGCGCAAAAAAAAACTGCATCTGAACATGTCGTCTGTTTATGTCGTCTGCTGAATATTTTTGCTAACTTTTCAAACCTATTTTTGCATACAGGCAAACAGTGTGGACCCAGATCAGACTGCTCCTAAAGGAGCAGTCTGATCTGGGTCCACACTGTTTGCAAAAATGTCTTTTAAAATCACAAGCAGATGACAAAGCAGACGACAATAGTTGTGATTGGCGCTTTAAGGGTTAACTTTTCTTTCAGTTGTGCTGTAGCTTTAAGGGGACTGAGTACAGTTACTAGTAGATTTACCGGCAGTTTTATAAGGTCTAATTACGAAAACACGCCTATTCAAATACATAGAAACCACCGACGCTCGAACAAAGAACAAAGAACATCTTCAAAAAGAATTTTGACAGAGTTGCTTCAACTAAAAGTGCACTAATTTCCCTTAACCCATTTATGCCGAGTGGATTCTTCAACCTCAACTCTTTGGACAGGTCCATTTAAAGTAGAAGAGGTGTCTTGTTGGTTTTATTAATACCACGTTTTATGTAACTTTCTGTATTTAATGCAAACAGTGTAGACCCCGATCAGACGCCGCTGCGTCGTCTGATCGGGGTCTACACTGTTTTCAAAACTGTTTATGGGACACTAGGCTTAAATGGGTCAAATGTAGGCACACACGTGACAGTAGGTACACGTTGTGAGTAATTTAATATGAGAGTGACCGTCGCAGTTGTTGTTTACCAGAATACAAATGTACCAACACGTACTTAGCTACACAACAGCAGCATCAAGAGTTACTGAGATTTACGAAAGACCGGTAGTGACATTTCAACTACATTAATTCAAGGTTTCAACTTCACGAATTCACGATTTCAGCTTCACGAATTCACGATTTCAACTTCACGAATTCACGAATTCAACTTCACGAATTCACGAATTCAACTTCAAGAATTCCACTTCACGAATTCAACTTCACGAATTCACGAATTCAACTTCACGAATTCACGAATTCAACTTCACGAATTCACGAATTCAACTTCATTCACGAATTCAACTTCACGAATTCACGAATTCAACTTCACGAATTCCACTTCACGAATTCAACTTCACGAATTCACGAATTCAACTTCATGAATTCACGAATTCAACTTCACGAATTCCACTTCACGAATTCAACTTCACGAATTCACGAATTCAACTTCATGAATTCAACTTCATGAATTCAACAATTGAATTCGTGAAGTTGAATTCGTGAATTCGTGAAGTTGAATTCGTGAATTCATGAAGTAGAATTCGTGAAGTTGGATTCGTGAAGTTGAATTCGTGAATTCATGAAGTGGAATTCGTGAATTCGTGAAGTGGAATTCGTGAATTCGTGAAGTTGAATTCGTGAAGTTGAATTCGTGAAGTTGAAATCGTGAATTCGTGAAGTTGAAATCGTGAATTCGTGAAGCTGAAATCGTGAATTCGTGAAGTTGAAGCCTTGAATTAATGTAGTTGAAATGTCACTACCGGTCTTTCGTAGAGATTTATTTTACTTGCTGTTTCTACATATGCCGAACCCAGACAGTTTCCATTTAAAATTGACCAATTAGTAGATCAGTAGAGTTGAAATGTAATACATGAAAATACCGATGATAACACATAAAAAGAGTTTAGTTTCTTCTGTTGCCTAGCAACGTCGGTACTGTACGTGTTTTAATGTTCTCAAACACTGGTTAAATTAAAGCAATTTTTGTTTACCATCTTTACCCCAAATATTCCGACACCTGGTGGGGACTGGATACACCTGGTACAAGTTACGCCATGTTTACAAGGGAGACAACTTTTGTTACTTTCGGTTTGCTTTCCTGCCTACCAATTCCCTTCTAAAAAGATCTCAAAGAGAGCAAATTCTTTCTTTATAGCGAAGAATCCTTTACAGAAGAAGACAAAAATAATTTGAACAGATTTACCTGTCCTGAAAAAGATTACATGCCCCCATACTTCCATTGAACAAGTCCATTCGGCTACATGTACCATTGGTGTTGTATCTGAACAAAAGTGGTTGTTGAATGGAATACAGTGTAGACCATGATCACACTGTGTTTGATCTTGGCCTACTTTGTTCGCGCTTATTTACTCATCCTAAATATCCGGACACCTTAATGGGTCTAAAACTGGTGGATGAGTGGCAAATAGTGTCGGCTCTCATCAGACGCCACGTTCTGTGATGTCGGATCAAAGTCTACACGATTAAACGCTGTCATAATTGCACGTATATTTGGAGTATGTACTGTATATTGAATTTTCTAATATGTAATCAAGTCTGTTTTACCGCCTGCTGACGTGTCTAAAATGCTGGAAGAATTGCAAAAAGTGTAGACCTGATCAGATGCTGCATTCTGTTGCTACTGGTCTGGGTCTAAACTGCTTTCTAACGCATAAAAACTCAAATTTCCAGAGCTGTATTGCAGTAACCCTAAATTTTGGAACTCTTTTACTGTTAAACATTCTTTTCTAAACTTTAAACATGTCCAGTCTACCATTTGTTAATATTTCAAAAATTAGTTGCAAACGGGTTAGACCTTCATCAAACGCCAGTCTGGACGTCTGATCAGATGCCGCGTTCTTTGGCGTTTGATTTTGGTGATTATTGTAAAGTTATGTATTCATATTTGCATACCTTTAGTTCTTACCATATTTCTTCTAAACTGAACAAGTCTTTTTATTACCTTGCGAAGTACTTAAAATGCAAAGATCCTGATTAGATAACACGTTCTGTACATCAGGAAAACATACCTATATAATTTTGATCCCCTTAAACCCCACTTTTATATAGTAAAACTGGGGTTTACAGGGGTATACATTATTTTTCTTATTTCTGCTCAAACCATGGATTGTGGGTACTCGTTACAACCGCCTTGTCGAGGCGGTTCTAACGAGTACCCACATGTTTTGAGCAGAAATATGAAAAAAAATATCAGAATTTTTATCTGAAAACTTTCAGGTTTTGGTGGTGAAATTTTCAATATATTTGAATAGGCGTGTTTTCGTAATGAAAAAAGGCGGGTGCTGAACAGCAAACAGTGTAGTCCCTTATCAGAAGCCGCATTATGCATGTTAAATATTTTAGTTAATATATATTTTAAAAGGAATAAATAGATTTTCAAGGGAGGCAAGTCTCTTCAGGCTGTGTTTTGGCATCCTTCTGAAAAGAGGTCTACGATGAAAGGAAATAATTTGCTTCCAGAGAATTATTTTCTTTTAGAGTGGACCTCTTTTGAAGGGAGCAAAGTCTTTTGCAGTGAACCCCTTTTTCAGAACACGATTGATAAATGAACTAAACAGGAAGTCGCAGAAAGTTAACTCCCTTGCTAAAATGGCGAAAATGTCAGGTGTATCGTCTCTGTAATAACCCTAAATATTCGGGCACCTTAATTTCATAGCGCATTTCTCCTAAATTTAATTAATTCCATTTGGCTATCTGAATATGTGTCTAAAGATAATGTTTTTGTAGAAAAATGTAAAAATCCTGATCTGACGCTGCCTCTGACCGAAATTTATACTGCTTGCTCGAGTATAACTGGTTTAAACATATTTTAGTGGTATTAATCTCATGAAACAACAATTGCAAGATATACAATCTGATACTAACATACAAATGGGATTCAGAAGAAAGTCTACAGACATATATAGCTCTGTATACCGATATTACAGCATTCAAGCTAACAGCATATGTGATTTGAAACATATTTAAGTTTACATGAGATTTTCAGTACATAAGTTAATTGATATCACCTTAAAATAGACGAATAGAATAGAAGCTCAACGGGGAAAATGGAAAAATGCATTACCTGTCACACTCGCTAGAATGTTTGAGCGGAATTCTATTTTCATATATTCGTGGTGTAAAGCTCCCAAAATGAGACATTCCTTCCTTTAACGGTGATAAATTAAATTGTCCCGAGTCTTTGGGATTCGTCTGAGGCAATTATGCACAAGAATCGACGATTTATGATATTGAGGAACTGAACCATTGGATTAGTAAACTAAAATTTTACTCATGAAAAGATCCAATTAAACTGAGTTAGCTAACTATATTTCTGATTTCAATTTGTTCTGTATTTCTAAGGATCCCTTCGGCGAAATGTTTTGCTGTATTTCAGATGAATCATCTGGTTAAACATGTCTTCTGCACTGTTACAGATGGCCAGATTTCTGCGGGCGACTCTTGATTTTCATTAGATTGTTTGAGCTCCATTAGTTCATCTGCTGTTGAGATATATTCCCAAACATCACTGATCAGCTGTTTAAATTGTTGTGCTCAGTCCTTCCCTCCTGTAACTATATATTGATATTGCATTTTATCTATCTCGTCATGTTTCTGAATATATTCATTTAGCCTTTTAATGCTGGATTTTCATTCTTTGACCAGACTTTATAATCGAACTTTTCTCCATCTTCCTCCATTAGACGGATGCCCCTCGCAAGCTCTTTCTCCGAGAGATTCCTATATCCTGCCATAGTAATGATTTCCTCCTCCCTAGCTGCCGAAGCAGACTTTACATAACTGGAACAGGCCAATTCAGATACACAGGTTTTTGTTTTGGTTTAAACAATATTTTATTTGACGAGAAATCAACAGTAATAGGAAGTACAAACACATGATACAGGATCTGACGGTAAGCAAAAGCTTGATAAAATCATCTCCTGCGTCATTGTGGAAACATACAGTATATATATAGATGAATGGCTGTGTCAAACAGAGAGAGAAAGACAGAGAGACAAAGAGATAGAGATAGAGAGAGACAGAGAGAGAGGGAGGAGAGACAGACAGAGGAATCGTGTTATGTGTACCCACGGCAAGAGCTTTTCCTAATACATGCACATAAAGGTTATTTTCAAGAGATTTGGAGAGGCGAGAGTTTGGTACTAGTCTCGGTTTTCTCGGGTAACCCGTCCGGAATTAACAATGAACTCTTGCATTTGACTAAAAAGAGCTTCATTTTCTCCTTGCCGAAAAGAAAATCATGAGATGTGTAAGCGTTTATGTTATTAGGTAAGTTTGTTCTTGCGGCAGCATACCTAGGGCAGTCAAAGAAAAATGATGTAGTCTTTCAAAAGCTCCACAGTGTGGATCGGCCACGATATTCTTCCTGAAAAGATGGGAGTTGAGCGAGCTGCACTCATTCGCATTCTTGAATGTAGTATCTGGCTTTTTCATGAGTCGGTATTATAGTAAGTTGGCGGTTTTGATATGTTTTATTCAAACGAAATTTAAATGACGCAATAGAGGTAGCTTCTTTAGTGTCGTAAGACAAATTATTCCATGCTTGGATTGTTGCCGGGAAAAATAAAACATGTTAGAATTAGCGTGAATAGTTGGGATATCGTTTGAATTATGAAGATTGTATCTAGTAGTCTCCTGTATCAGAGGCGGAACAAGATCCGCGAGATAATTGGGAGTAAATCCATTCAAAATCTTGAAGAAACTTGCCCGTTTGTGCTTGTTTCTACGGCTTTGAAGAGATTATAGCCTAATTCTGAGAACACTTTCTCGATGCTGCAAACTCTTGTGGCGCCAGTTATAATTCTTGCTGCTTCTGTGTGGATCGATTCGAGTTGTTTCTTATTTTCAGCTGAGCAGTTATCCCAGACGACATCACAGTATTCGAGCAATGGGCGTTTGAAACTTATGTATATTTGCTCTAATGATTTTCTGCTAACTCTAAACTTCAGTGTTTGCATGAGGTTCAGTCGTACCCAGGCTTTCGATTCGATTTCCTGGATATGATTGGACCACGTGCATGACAATATGAGGCCAAGGTGTTTATGGCTATCTGTTTCGGGTAGCATTATGTTATTCATAATTAACGGTGGATGATGTGGGGGAAGTAGTTTATGAGATAAGACCATTGAGAAAGTTTCTCGTTCATGAAAGTTTACTAACCAGTTAACTGCCCAGATGCTGACGGTATCAAGATCAGTGTTGATAAGCTTTGCAGCTATCTGGGCAGACTCTCCAATTATGTACAGGCTTGTATCGTCTGCGAACAACCGTATAGAACAGCCAATATTTTTCACTATATCGTTTATGTATATCAAAAAAGTAAGGATCCCAGGATAGACCCCTGAGGAACCCCGGCTTCAACAGGGGCCCAATCAGATGCTTGTCCAATAAGTTCGACGCGCTGCTTGCGTCCAGATATATAACTCGAGAACCATTATTCACCCTATCCCAGCATCCTATCCCGGATAATTTGTGTAAGAGACCCCTGAGCCAGACTCTATCGAAGGCATTATTGATGTCGCAAAATACTGCCCTTACGTCTTTATCGTCGTCTACTGCGTTACAGAAGGTGTGGTATGTATGAAGTAGCTGATATGTAGTTGAGTCACCCGGTACAAATCCAGATTGGAACGGGGTAAGCATTTGACGTTCTAACACATAATTATACATGTGTTTGTGAACGCATCGTTCCAATGTCTTTCCAGTTTGGCTTAAGGGAGTGATTGGGCGGTAATTTGATAGTAATGACTTATCATCTTTCTTGTAAATTGGTGTTACATTTCCATGTTTCCAGAAAGAAGTGAAGTAACCCTGTTCAAGGGAACGATTGAACACTATTGAAAAAGGAGAGGCAAGAGTAACTGCGCCTTCCTTAGGGAAACGGGGACTGATTAAATCTGGACCACAGGCTTTGTTTACATTGAGGTTCAAAAGGACATCTTTAACTTCCTGGCTTGCTATAGTAATGGTGTGAAGATTATGTTCTACATGGGATAGTTGGGGCATTGGGCAATTATCATCGACAAAAGTTAACTGAGAAGCAAAGTACGTGTTTAGCAAAGTAGCCTTTTCAATGCCCTTTCAGCGCGTGCATCATTAGAGTTCAGTGTGGGGATAATAGTGTTTGATTTTCCGAGTTTTAACAATTGTTTAGATGTTTTCCAAAATAATTTCATATTGGTTGTTTCAGTCAAAAGCAAAGAGTCCAATTTTTTAAAATAATTATTCCTTGATTTCCTTATAAGTGATACTGTTTTATTGCGAATTATCTTATACTTTTGCCAAAGGTTGGGGTTAGATATTCTTTTGAATTTCCTGTATGTTCGTTTACGTTTTCTAATTAGGTTTCTAATGTGACATGTAATCCATGGGTGTTCTGCGGGTCTGATGGTGGCTACTTTATTTGTAATAGCTTGCTCTGCAGCAAACATTACAGTCTCTTTAATATGGTTTATATTTTCATCAATGTCCGTAGATTTTTTATAATTTTTCTTCTAAGTTGTAATCCGCTAAAATTTCCCGGTATCTTTTAAAGTTAGCTAGTTTATAGTTCCATACTTTCCGTTTGAATGTTTATTTTGTGGTCTTATAAATTTCATTTTTACAACAGTTGGACAATGATATCGAATCTGACTAGGTATAAATGTATTAAGAACTCCGCTTGTTAGAATGTTGCTAGTGTTGCGTACCAGGATTAAGTCTATAAGTGTAGACGAGTGTTCAGTAAAGTTTGTAGGTTCTGTTATCAACTGTCTTATGCTGTATTTTGCATTAGGTCTTTTATTATTGTTGCTGACATTGAGCATGTTCATGTTAAAATCTCCGAGAACTATGATATCTCGTATGTCGGTGCTGTATGCCATGTCGATACTTTCATTAATATAGGTATAATAGTTTGCGTTACTGTTCGGGGGTCTGTAAAGCCCTCCGACGAGGACTGTTTTGGACTGTGTTTGAATCTCAACCCACACAGCCTTTAGACCAGGGATTTGTAGGTCAGTTTGGCGCTTGCTGGATAATGTGTCGCAAACATAAACAATGACGCCACCACCAGGGCGATCGGGCCTGTCTGCTCTGAAGGGTGGCGAGAAATGTTCAATACAAATACTTGCGTTCGGAATTCTCTGGTTAAGCCAACTTTCAGAGAAGACAAGGACGTCATATGCTGATGCTTCGCCTTCAATAAGGTCCAGCTTAGATACGATGCTTTGGATATTTAAGTGCATTATACTTAAATGATTAGAGAGGTATTCAATCGAGCTGGATGAGCAACTGGTGACGGAATCAATACTGCCATCGACAGCGTCTGGACCTGGATTTGATTGTACATCATAACAAGATAAGACAAGTGACCCATTGTGAAAGTGTTGACGCAAGCAGCGAGGTCATAAATTGATAACAAATTAATTCGTTGTTTGTTGAACATAATACACGACGGTACGGATGTTTAACAGTTTTGTACATGAGTTGCCGACTATCAGACTTAACACAAAGCTAAAAGTCTACCTTCTGTGGTGCTGTAAACACTATTATACGCATGCGAAACTGCACAATTTACAAACGGCATGACAAGAAACTGTACAATTTCCATACAATCTGTTTTAGAAAACTTCTAAAGATCAAGCGACAGAACAGGATTTCAGACACAAGTCCTTAAAAGGACAGTGTACATTCTCTTCTTAAATTGGCACAGTTAAGATGGACCGGCCATATTACCAGAATGCTTTATGACCGTTTGCCAAAGAAAATCCTCTATGGAGAACTACAAGTCCGGAAAACGTCCGAAGGTGATCAGAAGAAGCGATACAATGTCACCCTCAAAGCCTCCCTTATAGACTCCAACATAACAACAAAGTAGTGGGAAGAGATTGCACAGGATCGAATAACGTGGCGAGGCCTTGTAAGAAGGGGTGCTGGTGAATACGAAGTGAAAAGAATCAGTGAAGCCTTGTGATTGCTTGCTGCAGGTTATTTTTTTTTTCTTGTTTTGATGCACCACAAAAATACTCAGATGCAGATGTCATTAAGATGCTGGAATATCTAATCGACAATATTTTTGTGGAGTTCGGCGGTCGGATATTTCAACAAACAATCGGCATACCGATGGGTACTAATTGTGCACCGTTACTTGCCGACTTGTTTTTATACTCGTATGAGGCGGAGTTTGTACAAAGTCTCCTCCAAGCAGGCAAGAAACACCTCGCACAACAATTCAATTTCACCTACAGATATATAGATGATGTATTGTCTCTGAAAAACACAAAATTTGCAGAGTATTTAGAATTCATCTACCCATGTGAACTTGAAATAAAGGAAACAACGGAGACTTCAGCCTCCTCCTCATACTTGGATTGTTATCTCTACATCGACAATGGAAAGCTTACTACTAGGCTTTACGACAAACGGGATGACTTCAATTTTCCCATCGTTAACTTTCCTTTCCTGAGCAGTAATATCCCTTCTGCACCAGCATACGGCGTTTACGTTTCACAGTTAATCCGTTATGCCAGAACTTGTTCAAATTATCAGGACTTCATGGAGCGTGGGAAAGTGCTCACTCAAAAGTTGTTGAGCCAGGGGTATCAAAAACCAAACTGGTAGCAACACTTAAGAAGTTCTATGGGAGACATCATGATCTAGTCAATCCCTACAATGTGGCAGTTTCCAGAATTGTTTCTGATGTTTTTGCCAGTGACGCGCCATAAGTAGACTTCCCAAATCCCGGACATACGCTTCTACCGATATTTCCTTCGTTCAGGCCCATGGGCATGGTGGGCGAAGCTTGCTTACCAAGTAATGCTTACTATCCGCGGACGCCTGATTACACCCTTTGTTCTGGGGTCCATGTCTGTTGGTCTGAACATTCTGATTCGTCATTCGTTTATGGATTTATGATTTTGAATTACGGCTTTGGTACCATGACCGCAACTACTTTGTTCTGTTTGTTGTCTTATTGTTTGTGTGGTGGATCCTGTCTTGCACCTTGTCATAGGTATCTTTGAAAATCAAGTTCCACTTAATAATTGTCAAAAAGGTTGCTTTTACGGATTACAAAATGGGAGACTCGGTTTTATTGAGACTCTTCATAAGTAGTAATGAAAATTGCAACACTGCCTACGCCCTCTAGTGTATACATGAGCAGAACTCCATTTTCAAATATGCCACAACGGGCCCAATGATCCCAAAGGAATTGAAATATAATCTGCACTATGGTGATGTACGGGGAGACGTTCTACCGCCGCCACACGGCACTAATACCAGCTGCAGTGTAGTAAAATAAATGAAAAATGGTTGCCTTTAGAAACAAAAAACGCACTACGGATAACAAAAAAAGTCTCGGTTTTATTGAGGCTCTTCATAAGCAGTAATGAAAATTGCAACACTGCTTACGTCCTCTAGCGTATACATGAGCAGAACTCCATTTTCAAATATACCACAATGGGCCCAATAATCCCAAAAGAAATGAAATATAATCTGCACTATGGTGATGTACGGGGAGACGTTCTACCACCGCCACGCGGCACTAATACCAGCTGCAGTGTAGTAAAATAAATTGAAAAAGATTGCTTTTAGAAACAAAGAACACACTACGGATAAGAAAAAAAGAAGTCTTGGTTTTATTGAAGCTCTTCATAAGCAGTAATGCAAAAATTGCAACACTGCTTACGTCCTCTAGCGTATACATGAGCAGAATTCCATTTTCAAATATACCACAATGGGTCCAGTGATCCCAAAGGAAATGAAATATAATTTGCACTATGTTGATGTACGGGGAGACACGGTACTAACACCAGCTGCAGTGTAGTAAAATAAATGTCAAAACCGCTGCTTGAAAGGCGAGGTGGTTGCTTTGCCTATTGTGGTTTGTTTTCTCGTCCTTTTGGTGTCATTGGTAGGCCATGCTCTGTGATTGTGGCTTTCCTATACTGTATTGCAATAATCACAAGAAAGCATAAATAAAAGCTGCACTGTGATGAAGCATATGAAAACATTTTTACAGCCGCCACATGACACTTAATAATACCAGCTGCAGAGGAGTCAACCCAGCTAGCATTCTACGTAAATCTACATCGGGCCGTCATCGGCCCGTCAGCTACCCTGACGGGCCGATGACGGCCCGATATAGATTTACGTAGAATGCTGACTGGGAAGTCAAACCTATAAAATGTATAACCTTTCACTGATTATGTAATTTATATGGGACACCTTAGCTGTATCACTGAGACTATATGATGGACTGAGTAGGATTTTATCACCTAATCGGCAAGGTCACAGCTATTAAGCAATACTTAACATATACATGAGCCTCAAAATCAGTGGGAGACGTCTGTATGCTCTGAAAACACTGTTCTTGTTAAATATTGAAAGTTTACATCTCTGCTGCAAGATAAAATTGGATAATAGAATCACGTTTAAGTAAAGCAACGTTTCCAAGACTATAAGACACTGCAATTCCGTATGAGTTCTATCTCATATGTGAATTCGATATATTGGTATCTTTAGCAAGATAATATCCTACAATAGCTAGGTTCCTAAGGAATATCTACGAAACAAAATGCAGTGACCCTTTTACAGTCTAGTGAATTTGACAGTTTCTAATAGGAAACAGGATACGCGGGGTAACCTTTCGTAATGACTTCACTGATTCGTGAATGAAGAACTAACATTACATCATGAGCGATTTATTTTTCGTATGTATTGCCGTCATACATTGTTTACGCTTCCACTTGGAGTTATTGGCAGGCTATGTTCTATTATTATGGAAGTTCACGGAGATCTTTACAAGTTTTGAAATTTTAAATTGAAATTGAATGAAAAGTGTGGACCATATATTAGTTTGCTTTAATATTTATCAGAAATTATCTCATTGTCATTCTTGTCCTAAATGTTTAACATCTTGTTGATGTGTGTAAAACTGTTGGAAGAGTGGCAAACAGAAAGAGCCTTGATCAGACGTCGCGTTTTGCAGCATCTGATCTGTATCTCACTCGTTTACTCAGACTTGTCTGTCCGATAGTTTAGATGTGCTATGCTTTTAGTATAACTTAACCGTTACTACTCCCTGGCCTCATTCAGCAGAAGATACATTGATGCTATTTCTTCCCCAAAACAGGCAATCTTTTTTTACGTTTATTTTACTACACTGCAGCTGGTATTATTGCCGTATGGCGGCCATAGAAGGTCTCTCCGTACTTTACCATAGTGCAAATTATATTTCATTTCCTTTGGGATCATTGGGCCCATTGTGGTACGATATTTGAAAATGGTGTTCTGCTCATGTATACGCTAGAGGGCGTAAGCAGTGTTGCAAACTTCATTACTGCTTACGAAGAGTCTCTATAAAATCAAGACTGCAGCTGGTATTAGTGCCGTGTGGCGGCGGCAGAACGTCTCCCCATACTTTACCATAGTGCAGATTACATTTCATTTCCTTTGGTTCCCTTTGGCCCATTGTGGTATATTTGAAAATGGAGTTCTGCTCATGTATACGCTAGAGGGCGTAAGTAGTGTTGCAAACTTCATTATGGCTTATGAAGAGTCTCAATAAAACCGAGACTCCCATTTTCATTACGTTTATTTGACATTTTTTGCGAACTGTCTCCTAAGAAGACAATTTGCACGAAATGTCAAAGCCAATTTTCATTTCCTTTGGGATCATTTGACTCAAAAAGGGGAAAAATTGCTCACATTATATCAGTTTGTCGTCTGCTGAAATTGTCAATAGCATGGTACACGTAAGTGTCAGATATGAAATATTGATTTATTCTATGTCTTGGTGAATCCCATTGCAGAAGATTTTTCATATTCTAATGGAATCACAGAAACAAGATTATATATTGCGTGCCGAAGAAAACCAGTCTTAAAATATACACAGTCTGGCTATCTAGAGTTTTGGTTTTATGAAGGCCAAGGGCAATCTTTTTTTACATTTATTTTACTGCACTGCAGCTGGTGTTATGCCGTGTGTCGGCCGTATAACATCATCGTAGTGCAGATTTTATTTCATTTCCTTTGGGATCATTGGAACCATTGTAATATATTTGAAAATGGAGTTCTGCTCATGTATACGCTAGAGGGTGTAAGCAGTGTTGCAAACTTCATTACTGCTTATGAAGAGTCTCAATAAAACCGAGACTCCCATTTTCTAATCTATAGTGTGTTCTTTGTTTCCAAAGGCAATCTTTCTTACGTTTATTTGACATTTTTTGCGAACTGTTTCCTAAGAAGACAATTTGCATGAAATATCAAAGCTAATTTTCTGGGAGAATGAGAAAATCAAAATGTCGTCTGCTGAAATTTCTATTCAGCATGCTAAGCATTAAAATGAATATCATCTACAATATGTGCTATTACAAGCGTCCCAAAGGCTTATATATAACGTTAAAGCGACATGAACAGAAACAAAACTAAATGAGCATTTAACTCTCGTTCTAATCCTGTCTAATCCTGTTGATATGTTGTCATCTGCACATTTCGAAAAATAAACATTTTTAAACCAACACGGCAAATTATGTACAAGTAAAAGTGACGGACAAGCTGGGAACTTCATGAGAATAAAACATTTCTTTTTCCGCTACTTCTACGTTATGGCTGTTTGTTCCAATGATTGGTATGTCTATTGTATGACAATATTTTTTTTTATGCGAACAGTAAAGCCCCTGCCTATTCTGAACATACGTACAGGTCCTTTGCTCTACGAGTCTACACTCAGTTTTGAGCAGTGGCATTAAAAATGCTCCCTGTAACAAAATTAAGCGGACCGCGAACCTTCATAGACTTCTGGCCAGGTTTTACCCTGCTCCCCAACCCTGGGGAAATTTGCAGACATAGTCTATTTTAACGATCATTCTTATCTGCATTGAATAAGAGTTGTTTGCACTTTGTACCTG
Organism: Anodontia alba; assembly: GCA_964016985.1. Classification (NCBI taxonomy): domain Eukaryota; kingdom Metazoa; phylum Mollusca; class Bivalvia; order Lucinida; family Lucinidae; genus Anodontia; species Anodontia alba. Next base: position 8,282,872 of record OZ024821.1, read on the forward strand.
GTGGTGATGCATGGTAACAGCTTGTTAAATACGTTACCTGTCATCAGTTTTACGTTATTTTATTCATTTGCTAAAATACACGCTAACGTATTCAGGTAAGTTATTTTTCAATCATTATATATCATATTTGAACCAAATCATGCACCAAAAGAAAAACGGGGTTACTTTTTGTTTAGCTGAGCGGTTTTAGGTAAAACACGTAACAAAAAAAGGTTAAACATGCAAAATAATGGCATATTTTTCCTCCACAGAGAACACTGGGTTGTATGTATATCTATCTAACACGTAACTATGCATATAATTGTATTATTATACAGAACTATTAAATAACTGCTTTAGGGTGTGTTGATTTATTTGAACAATTCTGAATGACTTACGTAGCAATTAAAGAAATTTGGCAGGGCTGTTAAGCTGCCAATAAGAAAAAAAAAACAAGTAGTCCAAGGGCAACGACCGCTCACCTGAGTACTGATACCTACATTCATATTTTAAACTACTATTTTTCTTGAAAATGGATTATTTTACCTTTTTCCCATTCGAAAGTCCAGGAGACCAGATTTGCCGTAAAAAGGTCAAGGTCAACCAAAGGTCATCATCTAAACAAATTTTGTAGTTTTCAGTCACCTCATACTACAAGCCAAATTTCATGGGAATGATCCCAGCAGTACTGGAGATAAAGATCTCGAGCTCTTCATGTTAAAACTATATATTCCTGATATTCCAGAAGACCATAATGCCTTGCGCGAACGTGAAATCCAGTTTAACCGAAAGTAGAAAAACCAATACTGATAGTGCTATAATGACCGCTTTTTGTTTGATTAAAGATGAATTATTTTCAAGATTTTACATTAAAATCAACAATGGGAATACTTTTAAGCAAATAGTTTAGATGGGAATAAAATAATACCGACCAGTGTATTTAATGTCTTACTTTTATACTTGCAATAATCACCATGAGCTCCAGGAAAAACAAGTGCAGGATTATTGTTACTGATGCCTAAATTCCGACATCACTCAATTTATACCCGCCGTTTAGAATTGTTTGGAAAGTCTATATTTTTACTCTATGAGATAATAGAATAAATATTTAAATCCCCGATAAAACTTTCAGTCAAATTTACCCTTTATAACCGATGTTTATATATTAAGCAGAGAATTACACTATAAGCCAGTGACTGGCATTTTTGTTGACAAAACAGCAATTTAAAATTTTAAAATATAAATAATGTAAAATCTTGAAAATTTTTCATCTTTAGTCAAATAAAAAGCGTTCATCATAACACTATTAGTATTACTTTTTCTACTTTCGTTTCATTCGGATGTCACATTGCGAGTAAGGCGTTATGGTCTGCTGGAATAAAGCGAATGGACTGGATGTAGCGGCCATTTTGGTCATATTCCCACCCCCACCACCACCATCACCATCCCTGCATTCAAGCTGCACATGAAATTTAGTAGAAATTAACCCAGCTGTTTCAGAGATGAAGATCTTTAAAATGTTGACGGACATACAATCCTAGTGACTTGGACAGAGATCACTGAATGACCCTGCCTAACCTTTGCATTAAGTGAGGTTCATATAAGACCATATTTCATTTCATAACCATCAATTGTTTTGGATAAATGCGCTGTTTTACAATTTTTCCATTCAAAGGTCTAAGAGAACAAATTGACCTTGCCATAAAATAGGTCAAGGTTAAACCAGGATCATCATTTATATAACTTTGTAGGGCGCTAGTCCTTTTTGATGTCTATTAAGTTTCAAGGTAATCTGACTTATGGTTCTGGAGGAGAAGAGTTTTATGAATTTAACCGTATATGGGCATGGCTGCCATCTTTGTCATGTGATCAGGACCAATTATATAAACTTTTGTTCACGTGAGGCATAAATGTTCCATATAATTGCTGACTTGAATTGCCTCTTTGGTTTCTGAGGAGAAGATGGACATTCAATCCTAGTGACTTTGAGCCAAGGTCACTGAACCTTGACCGTCCATTTTGCTGTCTGCCAAGTTTCAAGGCCATCTGACTTACGATTCTGGAGAAGAAGATTTTTAAAGGTTTTTGTCATATATGGGCATGGCGGCCATCTTAGTCATGTGACCAGGACTAATTATATAATCCTTTGTTCCCGCAAAATATAGATGTTCCATATAAAATCAATTGACAATATAGAGATACCTCGATGATTGTCACACTGTTCAGCATGATGTTTTCTGTCATGCTTACAGATGCTTTCCAGGATGATGACAATGGTATACTTTTTAGGTATCGCTTTGATGGGAACCTTTTCAACCTAAGAAGGTTGCAAGCTAAATCTAAGGTGCAGACAGAGGTGCTACACGAGTTCCTCTTTGCTGATGCCATGGCAAAGGGTGCTCCAACAAATGAGAAAATGCAAAAAGGTGTGGATCAAGTATCTGATTCATGTGACAGCTATGATCTCACAATCAGCATCAAAAAGACTGAGGTAGTATATCATCAGCCAGCAGCTGGAAAGCCTTACAAGGAGCCTACCATCACAGTGAAAGGTCAACGACTGCAAGTGGTAGACAAGTTCTCCAACCTTTGAAGCACACTGTCTAGAGTTGTGCACATTGATGATGAAGTCAGTGCCAGCATTGCCAAAGCAGTGCAGCATTTGGCCGGCTGCGAAGAAGTATTTGGGACAGAAGTGGAATCAGACTTGACACAAAGCTGAAAGTATATAAATCGGTAGTGCTGCCAACACTAATACACGCATGCGAAACTTGGACAGTTTACCAACGGCATGCCAAAACAGTTTACCAACTTCCATACAAGCTGTCTTAGAAAACTTCTAAAGATCGTGGCAAGACAGGATTCCAGACACAGAAGTCCTGAAAAGGGCAGGAATGCAGAGTATACATACTTTTCTGAAATTGGCACAGTTAAGATGGACAGGCCATGTTACCAGAATGCCTGATGAACGATTGCCAAAGAAAATCCTCTATGGAGAACGTCAAGTAAGAAAACACTCCCATGGTGGTCAGAAGAAGCGATACAAGGACACTCTTAAAGTTCCCGACTTCAGCATACCAAGAGAGTCATGGGAACAGATTGTACAAGATCGTACAAAGTGGCGAGGCCTCATAAAAAGGGGAGCTGGTGAATACGAAGCAAAAAGAATCAGCGAAGCCGAGCAGAAACGTGCACAGCGGAAAGCCAGAGCTAAGGCATCACCAACAAAGCTTTCTTCCTCAGACCTCTCTTGTTCTGTCTGCAACAGGCAGTTTAGAGCCAACTCAGAACACACAAATAATAATGCATCACACAGCTGATTAGGATTGGTCATTGTCAGTAATGACAGATGAACTAGAAGATGTGCCATATAAAATCTGACTTCAGTTGGTCCAGGGGTTCTGAGAGGATGTTTAAAAGTGTGGACGGACGACAGACGACGGAAGACGGACAGCGGACCATTGTCATACTATAAGCTCATCTTGTGAGCCTTCGGCTCAGGTGAGCTAAATATCAAGAAGTCTTCAAGATAATGAACCTGCAAATATCACTAACATGTTCTATATTAAACGTTTAGTCTAAACGCATCAAATAAAATGAAGTATCACTGTGTATTTGTTAATGCAATAATTTAACAGGAGATTAAAATATCTCTCCTGTAACCAATGTGACATAATCATAAAGTATGGAATGCGACAAAACTAATGATCAAATCTGCTCAAATAACTGACACGCATTTTTAAGTATCCCATTTTCTTGTCCTCTTATCAGGCAGGCGTTTCAAAATGATGCAGTACTGTTGACCAAGTCGTTTCCCTGAGCGCAATTATCAGCATTCCAGTACTTAAAAGTGTTTATGGGAGTGTACTCAGTAAAGCGTGTCATGCACGTAAGACTGTTTTACACATGAAATTTTGTCTTTGACGTGTTTCGTCGTAAGTGATGACTGAACTTAACATTTTTTAATAATGCAATATATCAATAAAAAGAATCACTGTAACATTTTTGTTTAATTTGGTTTTGTTTTTACGGTTTTACATACGTGCGTTACAAAATCATCCATTTCGAGACTGCATGGCATATTTTTATGCTTGTGACAATGCAACATTGATATGCTGCCGAAATATTCAGATAGTAAAAATGCTTTACACTGTAGTCAAGAGCAATAATTTTATTTAAAACGGCATACTTTTGTGTGTTTTCTTCAGACATATACGCCTATAAACAAGATATATAGAATATAAGTCAAAAGGATTGCCTTTGGAAACAAAAAACAGACAAAATCATGAAAATTGGAGACTTGGTTTAGTTGTAGAAGCCAATGGTTGTGTTTTGTTACGTACATTCCTTGTGTCAGGCTTTGTAAAGTGTGTAAAGAACATTTGAATTTACTTTTTCTTTTCTTTCTTTTTTTTGCATTTCGATCATATTTACCAGTGCAGCCAGAAAAATGCAAAAAAAATGGCTATGACGGATTTATAAGCTAATTTGTTGTAAAAACAGTTTCGTGTCTTTGTTGTTTAAAAATTGGTCTTAACTTGATTAACAGAATATAAAACCCATACTAAAGCCAATTGGATTGTAAAATTTATTTTATCTAAAACAACATAAAAAAACCCTATATTTAAATTTTCGATTTAAACCTCCTAGAGAAACCTATAGAAACCAGTTAAGTTCATTCCTCCATGAACGCAATTGATCACGCGAAATGTAGTGACGTCAAAACAACTGATGCTTTCGGAGATTTGATTGGACGCTGCTACTGTTGCGATGACGTCTCCGCTCTTAAGCTATCTAAATATAATACGCCTGCCCTTAATGCAGCCTATAATGTAAAGTTCTCTCCAAGGTAAGCGAGAAAAATAATGTATATATAAGTAATGAAGTTGAACTTAGTTTTTCCGAAATTTATTGAGGTATGACTGCAGTGGGTCGCGTGCATAGTGAATGAACACCTTCCTTCGTTCAGGCCTATGGGCATGATAGGCGAAGCTTTCTTACCAAGTAATGCTTACTATCCGCGGACGCTTGATTACACCCTTTATTCTGGGGTCCATGTCTGTTGGTCTGAGCATTCTGATTCGTCATTCGTTATGGATTTATGAGTTTGGATTACGGCTTTGGTACCATGGCCACAACTACTTTGCACGCGATCCACTGCGATCAAACCTCAATGAACTTCGAAAACAATAAAATTCATTTCTTAAATAAACTGCAGTTATATTGAATTTTAAATGCAGGGATGACTTAAAACCTTATAATGCAGAGTAATTTTGCAAGTTTTGGAGAAACTATTTATTTGGTAACGTATGTAACATTCTGGGAGACTTAGATTTGCCGTCCTAAGATTATTTGTTTTAGCTGACATACTAAGCTTTCAGAACAAATGCATAGTTATTAATTTAACTGGACAAACGCTTTTTCTTAGGTCACAGACTTGGACTCTTGTTTCATTGAATTTAGTGGAGATAACGTAAAAACAGACTGTTACACACAATGACCACCAGATGCAGGGTGCAATCAACTTTTATTTTAAACAGTAAGCAGTGCTCTTTAAGATAGGATAGGTCTGCAAAACTCCCCAGAGTTGAGGAGGTGATGGCTATCTGGCCAGGAATCTACCAACTCCGCACATTATTAGTGGCCCGCGTTGTACGAAAACATGTCTTCTGACATATGCGGACAGCGAAGGCTCAGATCAGCCTGTGCATCTGCACAGTCTGACCAGGATCATCACTGTCCGCTTATAAAATTATTGGGTACTGCAGACTTAACGAAGTATAGCAAAGTTCCAGATCAGACTATATATCTCCCCAAGCTTATCTGGATCTTTACTGTTTGTGTTTATCCTACGAAAGACCGGTAGTGACATTTCAGCTACATTAATTCAAGGTTTCAACTTCACGAATTCACGATTTCAGCTTCACGAATTCACGATTTCAACTTCACGAATTCACGATTTCAACTTCACGAATTCAACTTCACGAATTCAACTTCACGAATTCACGAATTCAACTTCACGAATTCACGATTTCAACTTCATGAATTCAAGAATTTAATTTCACGAATTCCACTTCACGAATTCAACTTCACGAATTCACGAATTCAACTTCATGAATTCACGAATTCCACTTCACGAATTCAACTTCACGAATTCAACTTCACGAATTCACGAATTCAGCTTCAAGAATTCACGAATTCAACTTCACGAATTCAACTGTTGAATTCCTGAAGTTGAATTCGTGAAGTGGAATTCGTGAATTCGTGAAGTTGAATTCGTGAATTCGTGAAGTTGAATTCGTGAAGTGGAATTCGTGAAGTTGAATTCGTGAATTCGTGAAGTTGAATTCATGAATTCGTGAAGTTGAATTCGTGAAGTGGAATTCGTGAAGTTGAATTCGTGAATTCGTGAAGTTGAATTCGTGAATTCGTGAAGTTGAATTCCTGAAGTTGAATTCGTTAATTCGTGAAGTTGAAATCGTGAATTCGTGAAGTTGAATTCGTGAATTCGTGAAGCTGAAATCGTGAATTCGTGAAGTTGAAACCTTGAATTAATGTAGTTGAAATGACACTACCGGTCTTTCGTATTATCCTCAACACATATACTGTTGACGCGCCTCTAATAATGACCTTCCCGGTCCGGCATTATATTTTACATTATTATCTATGACTTGAAAGGTGAACACGGATTATGCGATTAGAATCCTTTGCTCATGGAACGACTTAATTTCAGCGAATAATCTGAAAAAACTCATCAAACATCAAAACACATCAACCACTCATTAAACATTCAGGATTTCGCTTATGAACACAAATACAGTAAATTTTCAATAACTTGAGCATTGATAGCTCGTTTACCGTGGCTGATTCGAACTCGTTTTTTGAGTTCCTAGAAAAATTAGTAAAAATTACTAATTTTATTATAAAATGTTGTTGTGTGTAGTCATAATTTTGACCCCCTTAAACCCCACTTTTATATAGTAAAACTGGAGTTTACGGGGGTATACAGTATTTTTTCTTATTTCTGCTAAAAAACATAGATTGTGGGTACTCGTTAGAACCGCCTCGGTGAAGCGGTTCTAGCAAGTACGCACAATCTATGTTTTGATCAGAAATATGAAAAATATCAGATTTTTTATCTAAAAATTTTCAGGTTTTTTGGGTTTTTTTTTTTTCAGAAAAAGATTTCTTAGTCTCAAAGATGGTATAGCCAATGAAGTTCGAATGTATCTTAATTGTATGGAATTAGTACTAGTCTGTATGGTGAATAGGTTGATTTGTATGGAAATAGTTTAGATCTTGTAACTACCCTGTCATGACAAGAAATGCCTGAGCAAACAGTGTATACCCAGAACGCGGCGGCTGATCTGAGTTTACACTAGTTGCCTTTCAACTACCAATTTCTAATACATCACCAGGTAGTAAAATGGACGAGTTCAATTTTTAGAAGACTTAGTATATTTTGGATTTATTGTGTCAGAAGACTTAGGGTAAATATGGTATTTCTAAATAAGATATTCTTCAACTATGTCCACTAAAAGATGTCATCACGAAAATACACCTATATAATTTTGACCCCCTTAAACCCCACTTTTTATTTAGTAAAACTGGGGTTTACAGGGGTATACATTATTTTTCTTATTTCTGCTCAAAAACATAGATTGTGAGTACTCGTTAAAACCGTCTCGGCGAGGCGGTTCTAACGAGTACTACAATCTATGTTTTGAGTAGGAATGTGAAAATATCAGAATTTTTTATACGAAAATTTTCCGTTTTTGGTTTTAAAATTTTCAATATATTTGAATAGGCGTTTTTGTAATGTAGTTATTTTGGTGAAAATAAAAATGTTTCATTCGTCTTATACATTAACACTGAGCAAATGGTCTGCATCAATTGGGATTGCATCAACTGCATCAACTGGGATAATATCGTTCTTATTGATAATACAAATAAAATGGATACACAATAAGGACAGAAATTAAATCATATCAGGTAAGCGTGAACAGAACAAAATTCAAGTGTGTAGCTTCAGAGTCATTCTCTACAAAAGTGAGTATGCTTTGCATTTGGCAAGAACTGACAAATGCACGGTAAATAATCAGCAGTGAGTATAACTTTGTGAGAATGTCGAATGAATACTAAACTTCAAATTAGGTAAACTAACTCATGTTCATGTGAGAATTAAGTTATGCAAAATGCAATAAAAGGTTTTATCAGAAATCAAATTGCGTGATACTTTTTCGAGTGCATGAAAACACCATCCATGCAAACGTCCATTACACTCAAACATTTAACGGCTTTCCCAACCGATAGCGCTGTTCTACCATTCGCCAGGAAACTGACAGTTCTGCAGCATACTTGTTTTCACCATTACGAGAACACGCCTATATAATTTTTACCCCCTTAAACCCCACTTTTATATAGTAAAACTGGGGTTTACAGGGGTATACATTATTCTTCTTATTTCTGCTCAATAACATAGATTGTGGGTACTCGTTAGAACCGCCTCGCCGAGGCGGTTCTAACGAGTACCCACAATCTATGTTTTGAGCAGAAATATGAAAAATATTAGAAATTTTTTGGCGGTAAAATTTTCAGTATATTTGAATAAGCATGTTTTCGTAATGCTTTGTTATGCAGGGTTTCGATTAAATAACAGTATGTACTTTTCTAGCAATTTTCATGTTGCAAAGCAGTTCTACAGCATTGCTTATGATGGAAACAAATTCAAAGCTTATAGACATAAGCTAATGGTAGAAACAAAACCAAACGGTATATACAAGATCAAAACTTAGTTACAAAAGATCAAGTATTTGTTAATAGGCATAATGTATCATTAGTCAAAACTAGTAAAATGATAAATACAAACCTCCATGTGAAAAAGTACATGCGTACATGTAATTGACACATGCTGTCGAATAATTACATTAACTCCCTAACATATTACTGTGCTTTCGACATCTTTCAGAAAGCAGTTTTTTTGCTTGGCGCTTTACCTGAAGCAGTGAATTTGCAACCTTTGGTCATTATTTAATGCAAAACCATTTGTCGTAAGTACTCATGCGCAAAAAGAAATATTGTAGTCATTGGTTTAAAAAAAAAAAATATTTTCACTTTTTCCCATGATAGTAAAAATGAATGCAAATTATGCTGAAATCTGTAGGATAGGTAACTTGAAAACAGCTTTTCAACAAGTTCCGCTTGTTCATTTTTTTTCTGAAATTTTCACAATATTTTTGTGAAACATCAATAATTCAAATTCAGCAAATAAAAGTAAAAAATATTTTCTTAGACAAACATTCCAAAAAATCACTTTACTATAGAAAATGCATAGGCCAGACCCATTTTTGGCCGTAAATTTAATTTTAGGGTAATTTTTTAGAACAAAACACAGAAACAAAAAAGACAAATGGTTTCTGATAAGATATGGTCAATCAGAACAAAATGTTTTCATTTAAAATAAAACGCCAAGCAAACAACGTCTTTCCGAGTGATGTCGAAAGGACAGTAGTCCTGATATTTGAACATTTATTCCCATGCTCCCCCATAATATACTGTGAAGACAGAATTATGCATTGCCAGATTTTTGTAGTATTTTTTGTTTGTGTTGAGGTTTTACGGCCCAGTCAACCCAATGGGGTCATGTCGAGCGCGGTCAGTTTACCTAACCACACGTTTACTGGGCAGGCTTAGTCCTCTAAGCGGTTAACCAGTATTGTGCACATTCTTTCGCCAGAAACTGACAACTGCCCTTCTTGAATCAGCGGAAGGGAGAGAATATTTCATGATCAATCTCCACGAAAGAATGTTGCCGACCTCGGCGGGGGTTGAACCCGCGACCTCCTGGTCTCCAGTCGGACGGCGCATCCAACTGAGCCACCGAGGCCGCCCTTGTAGTATTTTAACCAGCTTTTTAATTCATCTAGTACTTCTAGCAACCTTTTACATAAATTTCTTAATGTCCTTAATAACGAAAATTTCCTTCATTTCAGATATTAATGGTGTAAATTCCATGGTTTATACAGTTCTAAATAAGAGGGGAACCAAGATGAATATAGTTTATTGCTTCACAAAAAAAACAACATATGTTGTGGGAACTCATTAGAAGCGCCTCTCGAAGGCGCTTCTAATGAGTATTCACAACATATGTTTTGCGAATATCCATTTTAGGTTATAATCTATAGCTTATCTAGAGGTAGAAGTAAACATTGTAAATATGTATGTTTACACGATGCTTTTATGGTCACAAATATCGTAAGGCACATTTTTTTTCACGTTGCGACTTATTCAGCAAGATGCGCATGCGCGGTACGAACTCGGCATATTACATGTAGCTTTTCCTATGCATCATCCAAATGATTTTGCGTGAGTGGAAATTGAGATTTAATGTAATCGACAACCCATTGCAATTCCGTCCATTTGACTTCCAAATAATATCCCGGTCGGTCTGAGGAAAATTAAGTTTACCAGTTCCCAATCCAATTATGATTCATTGAGCCTCTGTGGGGAAAAGACCTTATGACCCCTTTTATTTCAATAATAACGGTCATTAAATAGGATTTGATTTTTTTTTATTTCACGGAAAGATTAACGCTTAGCATGCTGAGTAAACCTTAAGCAGATGACTTTTTTTTATTTCTTGTCCAGAAATTTGATATTTCATGCAAAAAGTCTCCTAAAAAGACTTTGCATGAAATCACAACCCATCAATTGGGGAAAATATAAAATAATCATCAGTCGTTCGACTGTTGATATACCCTGAGTGTGTCAAGGATTAAATGTTCATGTACGTGTAGTGGTAGTTATAACTGTTCATATTTTGTGAACCTGGGCCCGGTTGTTCAAAGTGTCGTTAGCTTAACGAGCTCGTTAAGGGTCATTTCGTTAACTGTTTTAGCGGATTCAATACACAATATTCTGATATGTTTTGCTGAAAAAATGTGAGTAGCTTTTTCACTGCAAAAGCTACTCACATTTTTAGCAAAAAATTTCAGCATATTTGCGTATCACTCGATCTAAATTTTAACGAATCGTTAACTAACGATATCGTTAGCTTTGAACAACTGGGCCCTGAATATTTGAACCGCATCATCAGATAACGCACCTTCTGACATGTGCTCCCAACGAGTAATCAAATCACCCCAGCGGGCACACAACGTTGAAACAACGTCGATTCAACGTCTTGGCGTTGAATGAACGTTAAATCGATGTTGTTTAATGTCGTGCGTTTGCTGGGATCTGGCGCATATTTGCAATCTGATCAGAGTCTTCGTTGTCCGCATGAAAAAAAAACTTTGCATCCTTGGCTATCCAAATTGCGCCCAGTTACGATTCTGTTCAGACTGCGCAAATATGCGGACTGATCTGAATCTTCACTGGGTACACATGTCCGAATGGACCTTTTCTAACGACGTGACTCATTTGTGGTTAGTTCTTAGTTTCTATTCCGGGCATTTGGAAAATTTAGATAATGCCTGATTGACCTAAACTAGCTAGCCTGATCCAGAAAATTTGACAGTTACGCTGTTTTTATTTCTGTCCATAATAAATTGCCGTCTGTTTGGCAATTTATTTCTTAGTTTATTCGGGTCTGATATGTTCCGTCTTTAATTCTGTGTGAGTGCAGAGTACTTCTGAAGTTACTGTATAAATGTTACAAACGGGAAAAAGCGTCTCGATAATTGTGATTAAGAACATGGAATTCCAGGAAAAGGTACTTTGTACATTATGCATTAAATTATATCCACATCCTGAAAACCCGATTTTTAGTATTAAGCTGTGAAACTATCTTTAAGTAAAGATTTGCTGCAAATATTGATAAATTTTATTTTGAACGAACATATCATTGAAATTGTAAATTTCCTGATTTTAGACAAAGAGGTCTGACAAGCTATATATTTCGTTTTACCAGCGTATCTGGTCACGTGGATGACTTAAAAGCCCGAAAAAAAAACTTCTAGTCCCGGTGTTAGTCTTACTCTTTGTTGCTTTGTGGTTTATTCTACGAGGCGATTTGTTTTATGTCTTACCTTGTGTTATTTTGTTCTTGTGTTTTTCAGTCCTTTTAGCATTGCGATTACCTCGCTTGTGGAAGAGAGAGCTAATCTTAGTGCTTTTCGTACGTTTGTTCGATTTGCGCTTGTTTAATTTTGTCTTTTTCCTCTTCCTCTTGGTGTCTGGGAAGGGCTGCGGCCTGTGATTGTGGCACTCCCTGGACTTTTCTCTTACCTTTTTCTGACTACTTAACTTCTCAAAAAAGGCTATCGGTTTCGTAAACTGCGTAAAATATTTTCTTAATTATCGTCTTCGCTATAAACAAAACTTTAAATATAATGACGGCTTGAAAAAGCTGCTTCCACAAGGACCTGCGAAACTTCAGTTTTATGATGACTCACTTGACATGAAACTTCAGACCAGTTCAAAACCTTTATTAATCTTTTCGTCCTCGAGTTTCAAAAGTGGACTCTTTCATCTTTGAATTTCGACATGTCCACTGGTGCAAATAGGGGTTCCCGCCTTAAATAATAAAAGATTGAAATCTGTTTATATCCTGATGAGACGGCTCGTTTGTTTATCTGTCGGTCTGAAAGCGTTAATCGATATAAAAGAATAGAATATCATATATATGCTGATCGACAGACTGCATGCTTAGATTTTTTAGCCGAATCAAGATAACAACTCCTCTGCCCATGTCAACCCTCAAGCGGCTCAAATGAAGTATATGCATTCCCCTAAATGTTGACAGATGTACAGGATGATCTGCATCTCACCTCGAAGACGACTTTTTGTTTGTCTGACCTCGCTCATATTCAAAGGTGAACGAAAGTGCTAGTTTCTATGTCTTCACTGGCATAAAGGTAAAAGGATACACTTTCAGTAGGGGCTCTGTCAAAATTTTGAAAAAGGAATCTGCTCTGAAATGCGTAGCCTGTCTTGAATAGTTTCACTTTTACAGCCCTGTAAAACGCTTCTTTAAGGAGAATGAGTATACTTTAGGGGCTACAACTCTGTTATAATTGTTTAGGCTCACTTCTGAAAGAAAAAGAAACAAATTTACCCCCCTTTGAACTGTTATTTCCTTTTAGAGTATACCCCTTTTCGGGAGGGGACTGGTGTAGTACATCACGAAAACATGCCTATATAATTCTGACCCCCTTAAACCCCACTTTTATATAGTAAAATTAGGGTTTACAGGGGTATACATTATTTTTCTTATCTCTGCTCAAAACATTTCGCCGAGGCGGTTCTAACAAGTACCCACAGTCTATGTTTTGGGCAGAAATATGAAAAATATAAGATTTTTTTATATGAATTTTTTTCAGTTTTTGGAGGTGAAATTTTCTATATATTTAAATAGGCGTGTATTCGTAATGAAGTCACAGAAGAAGTCTCCCTTGTATAAAATAGTGGACAATGTACATATGTGTCCAATCCCCTTAATGTAACATAGGTAACAACTCATGGTGCATGTAAGGTACCCCATGGATTCCACCCTGTTAAGAGGAATAGATAGACTCGTTCAGATTGTTTATCTCCCTTCTAAAAGTGGTCTAATATAAAAGGAAAGAATTTGCTCCCTCTGGGAGCAAATTCTTTTCTCTTAGAGTAGACATAATTTCAGAAGGGATTTAATGTGTAGTTAAACAAATCGGAACTCATAAAAGTTATCTCCCTTATAAATTATGGAAAAAAATCTGCAAAGAGTAACCCCCCCCCCCTCCCCCCACCCATCCTTAAAAAGATTTTCACTGCAGATGTGAAAAGTGAATCTCCTGATTTAATTCTGTCATTACGAAAACATGCCTATTTAAACACCTCCCAAAAACTGAAAATTTTCAGATAAAAAACTCTGATATTTTTTCACATTTCTGCTCTAACATAGATTGTAGGTACTCGTTAGAACCGCCTCGCCTATCGAGTACCCACAATATATGTTTTCGAGCAAAAATAAGAAGATTATATATACCCCTGTAAACCCCAATTTTATTATATAAAAGTGGGGTTTAAGGGGATCAAAATTATAAAGACATGTTTTCGTGATGATTTGCTTAGCATTACAAGGGTTTTGTGAGTGTGTTAATTGCTCTCTATGATATTTTCTTTTAGAACTTGTTCTGTTTGTCAGTTATGTAACAGTATCTTATTACTGAGTGGCTTAGTTTCATTTGCTGCACTCATATCCCCGAAGGCTTCCATTTCTAATGGTACGGCTTATTTGCTTCTCCAGATCGATAAGGTACTCCTATGATTTATGCGTTTTTAAGTTCATCTGGTTGTGCTTGTCATATTTCTGGCCTGGCAAATAAGTTTAGATATTTTCCAATGATAGAGTAATTATTTACTGTCTTCTTCTGGTGAAACAAGATAATAACTGCAAGATAAATTGGCTCCAATACAGAGAACGATTGATTCGTTCAGATCGTCTTCTAAAGGGCAACAGAACAAAAGCATAAAGTAAGGTACCTAAATTCCCCATTGGGAACATTTTTATTAGTTTCAGAATGGACCCTTTTTACAAAGAGCATTTGTTGTGCATGAAGTCAGTAAAGGCGTCTCCATTGTACAAAATGCCACGCCCACTTCAAATTTCCAGCCAATCAGATTGCTTGATCCAGTTTTTGATAGAAATTCACATATTTAATGACAAACGGTGCAGATCCTGATCAGTTGGCTTCTTCAGAAGCCAACTGATCTGGATTTACACTGTTTGCTACGACAGGGCATGAGAAGGGTTAACTGAATTCAAACTGGACAAAGGCGACTGAGAAGGGTTTAATGAACTGGACAAAGGCGACTGAACATATTAATCGTTTTTCACACAGGTGAATTTAGATGTTAAAGAAGAATGTAGATATATTAACTTCTGCAAATATTTATACATTGTATTTACACGTTCAGTGCTGTCTCCTTAAATGAAGCACTGCATTCGTATGCGTTTCATTTCCCGTTGAAAAGCAATGTCGAAAGATCTCCTCAAGGTAGGCTTAAGACGCAGACAAAGAATATTGTTTTTAAACGTCAGCAGCCAATAACGTTAATTATTGACGTTATAATGACGCCGCGCATATATTTTTTATTGTCTTAACTAGCATATTCCGGTTTCTTGCTGTTCAAAATCTGACGTAAAACAAATTTTAACACGGGAATCAGGAAACCACTTCTTGTTAGGTAAATGTAACTATAAAAAGTAGTTGTGGTCATGGTACACAAGCCATACTCCAAACTCATAAATCCGTAAACGAATGACGAATCAGAATGTTCAGACCAACAGGCATGGGCCCCAGAATAAAGGGTGTAATCAGGCGTCCGCGGATAGTAAGCATTACTTGGTAAGCAAGCTTCGCCCACCATGCCCATAGGCCTGAACGAAGAAACTGTAGGTAGAAGCATATGTCCGGGATTTTGGAAATCTACTTATGAAATTCAGTTTGCACCGGATGATGACAAAACTAAGGATAGTTCAATGTCTCCAAGAGTCCCTCCGTGCTTCACAGACATATAACTAGCCTATTCTTGCATCAGCCAATGGAAACTAAAATTTCAATTCTGAATTTCAATCTTTAAATGAATTACATCAGGTTTGATAAAGTTTTAAATGAAAAGCGGATAAAATGCACTGCATAAGTCAATTTATTTTAATCATACCAAATGTAACGAGCTAAACACGCGTATGTTTCTGTATTTATCTTCTTCAGCTGCACTGAGTCTAAACGATTTGAAGCGACATTGCTCAAGCTTGACACAGGCAAGCATCAAATACCCTTGTCTTGACATTCACCCTCCATCATTCGACAATACACTTTTCTGTGAGATATTATGCCTCACACAGATTATAAAACTCGCCATTTGAACATTGGCGGTAACAATACCACTGAGACCACGGCAAGCGTTTAAGGAGAAATTATACACTTTCAGGGGTGCAACTCTGTCTACATTGTTTCTGTCCCCTTCTGAAAAGGAATCTACTCTATAAGCAAATTTGTTCCTTTTAGAGTAGATCCCTTTACAGAAGGGACTGAGTGCGCAGTAAACCTAACTGGAAGTCACAAACAGTGTCTCCCTAGGCGACAATGACGAGACGTCTACCGTGTGTATCCAGTCACCTTAAATCAAATATGATATGTCTGATATGCGAGTTAGTTTTATCCATTTACAGTCGACTCTCGTTATCTCGAACTCGCTTACCTCGAATAACCGCTTTTCTCGAAGTGAAAATCTGGTCCCTGTTTTCACACAGTGATCTACCAACAGGCAACAAAATATTGTTGAAAAGAGGAGAAATTGCTCCTTAGCAGCAATTTCTCATCTTTTCCACAATATTTTCAGTATATATCTAACTTGGGGATCAAATTAACGATTCATTCTGTTAAAGGTAGTTGTTGAATTATTTGTTTTCCTGAGTTCCACAAATCTGATATGTCGAAGTACGGGTATCTCGAAGTTTTTCATAGAAATCCTTGGATTTCGAGATAACGAGAGTCGACTGTATATTCAAAACAAATTTGCATTTCGCACATCAATACTGTATATGTCAAGACACATAACAAAGCTATATAAGGCACAATGGGCAATGGAGTGAAAGTGTTATATATTGTATATATTGTCCTCTTATTTGTATTTAAGCACTTTTATTCAATTTTATTTCATCCGTAGTGAATATTTATTTATAGGGTTTTAGTTAGCTTAAGCGCGATTATTGCATAAAAAGCAGTGTCGCACATTATTAACAGCCGTGCATTAACCGGCGAAAAGCCGTGTATTAACAAGGCATTTCACGCGCTGTTAATGCACAGCTAAGCAACTTTCAATATGCTCGTACCGGGGCCACAGAATTGCTGCCGTCACGAGATGTGTTCTGCCTGCCCTAGAACGAGCATAGTCCGTGGAAATATCGTTCGCGCGACATCGGGGAAAAGGCGAAACAAAATAGTGCAAGAAATAACGCGAAATGTAGCAAATGTTTTCAGTTTTTATGCAATAACAGCGATCAAACATGGTTTTTCAATGCATTAACATTCGCCAGGCCCCTTGGGAGGTGTTGAAAACCGCGGCCTTTGGCCTCGGTTTTCAACACCTCCCACGGGACCCTACGAATGTTAATGCATGAAAAACCATGTTTGATTCCTATAGTAAAGCTAGATTCAGCCCCGCCGTAGTTGTCCATTTCAAAGCGCGTCGTTCTGTTCCAGTTCTTCTTTGGGCGTATGTGGTTTCATATATGGAGTTTGCTTTGTCAATATTTGTTTCTCATATCGTCTTCTTTTGGTGCTACGGGAGGGCTGTGCTGCATATTTGTGGCATTTCCTGGGTATCTTTACTTATATTTTATATGCGGACCGATCATATATTTTAATTTGGAGTTGCATCACATCAGAACTAAGGTTGAGGTTTCACGCCAGTAAAACTAGTTGATGCCTTCCCCTACTTGTTTTCCGACTGATCATTCTAAGATGGTTCCTCTGCTGCAGTTCTTTGTTTGTGTGTCGGTGGTTTCATGTGGTTGCCATTATTTAATCCTCATCTCTCCTTCTCTTGGTGCCTCGGTAAGGCTGTGCTTCGTGATTGTGGCATTTTCTGGTATCTTCACATATTTTCATCACACACAAACACACACACACACACACACACACACACACACACACACACACACACACACACACACACACACACACACATTACCCATTTAAGCCTAGCGTCCCATAAAAAAGAAGATAGGCAAACAGTGTACACCCAGATCAGACGCCGCAAAATACGGCGTCTGATCAGGGTCACACACATTACCCATTTAAGCCTAGCGTCCAATAAAAAGGAGATAGGCTAACATTGTACACCCAGATCAGACGCCGCAGAATACGGCGTCTGATCAGGATCTAGGCTGTTTTCATTAAATTCAGAAATTTCTACAAAACATGATAATGATAAAATCTAACCAGACATTCCTTACATAGGAAACAGACCTTTCCAAAGAGTTATGATTGAAGATATCACTCGGCATAAATGGGTTTAGGTTTAACGTGAAACTGCAACTACAAGACAAGAACTGTTATATTGGTTCTTTGTGTGACAATAATGGCCGACTAGAGATAAAACGAGACAATCCGTTTGAACCAACGAACGTCCTTATAAAGCATAATCATTCCGCATAATTTACTCTTCTAACTCCCCTTGCTATTAACAAATTTCTGCCTCATGGAAGTTTACTTGCGTCCTAATGAACATTTATCAGGCTGTATTCCGTTTTATTTCTTTCTTTATATCCTTATTTATTTATTTTTATATTGCAACAACAGACGAATAAAGCTTGAATTGGCTAGTGACCAGTTTCAGATAATTACTTATTCAACCAAGCGCACACATGTTCTTCAAGTAGCCAATGCGTCGTCATTAGTCCTTTACCCTGAAAGTAAATAAAACGAAATATCCACCCTGAGTATTCGGACAGACAGGCCTGTGCAAACAATGTAGCTCCAGATCAGACGCCACAGAGCACGGCATCTGATCTGAGTCAACACTGTTTACCATTCATCAGTCATTTTATACCCATGAAAGACCACTAAAATGGATACCGGTATGTTCAAATATCAGGATAAGTATGGTCAGGATTAAAGGGGTATGAATTCTTAGGGTAAATATGGTAGTATTCAAGTGGTTCACGTAACAGAATGCGTCTTATAAATGTGATTCGAATGTACACCAAAATATGAAATGAATATACCTAGGAATACAAGACTACAACTGAATACAAGATATATACGTGTATATATATATATACACGTATATATCTTGCATATATATAGAATGCATGTATTGAGTACCCACAACATATGTTTTCATGAAGAGATCACAAAATATATTCAAGATACCCCTCGTATTTATCTAGAGCAATGAATAAGTACATGGATAAGTACATGGAAGAGAGCTAAATTAAGAGTGAATATATTTTCTACTAGTCGATTATTAATCGATGTTTAGTAGGTTTTACAAAACCGATGATCGACGATGAAAGTCTGACAGCCTCGACTAATCAGAAAATACTATTTTTAGAAAGCTGTTTTTCTTATGTTTTATTTTTATAGGCAAGTTAAAAGAAACGAAATATTCAAAGCTGTCTATTTGGGTCATTTTAAATTGGTCGTCAATAAAATAAAAAAAAATGATAATAATAATAATAATAATAATAATAAAATAGCCTTAAGTAAGTCGACCCAAAAGTACTGATCTTTTCTGTAATTCCTTCATGAAAATATATGTTGTGGGTACTCATTAAAAGCGCCTCGTGGAGGCGCATTTAATGTGTACCCACAACATGTTTTCATGAAGAAATAACAAAATATTATCAGGATACCCCTCTTATCTGTCTAGAGCAATGAATAAGTACATGGAAGAGGGCTGAATTAAGAATGAATATATTTTCTACTAGTCAATTATTAATCGATGATTAGTAGGTTTTACAAAACCGATGATCGACGTTCAAATTCTGACTGGTTCCTAACACTAGTTTACACACCGATAAAATCGGCCAAAAGAAAATATCTTTCCCTGGGCATATTCATGTTTGATTTGTGTGTATCCGCACATTTATATTTGCTGTCAGCCAAACAGTGATATTGTAAATTCAAGTGCTTAAAACATTAAACAATCGTTAGGTGCTTTAAGTATTCGATCAGAGAGGAGTGACCAAACATGTGAACACAGATCACACACTAATCGTATCAGGCCAGGGTCTATGCTGTTACACACTCATTAAACTATTTCTAGTTACGCCAACACAGAAACCCTTCAAATTGTTAATGGATCTGTCCAACGAGTGAGACAGAAGAGTCTACTGGATAATATCTACATGCGGTATATATTTTGTATGTAGAAGTGTTTTACTTAGCGAATAACATGATATCCCCCACAGTACTGAACAAAAAACTTAATATGTACCTTGACCTCTATTGTTCCTCTTTCTTCTGTTATAAAGTTTCCATAGATGTCCAGAAGGCGCCTGGTTGGGTCGCTGATGTGAATCTTCATCGCTGAAAAAAAAAGAACAGACAAGTGTATAGTTTGCTTAGGACTGTCTGCAAGAACACTTAGTGTCCAACAAAAGTAAGATATGTTTAAACTCTGTATGGAATTGTAAAATACAAAAACAATAAAATCTGTACAGCTAATCACCCTTTCCAATAGTGACTTTGGTAACAATATACCTAATAAATACTTGTAGGGAGAATCTACCTGTCCTAGATGACTGATGATCGAAACCATGAGTTTACTTTCTTCCCTCTTCCTCAGACCTCATTGCGGAAAAGCAAACACTATTTGGGTTTGGAAGTATAATGAAGTTTTATAAAAAAAAAAGTGAAATTTCTAAAAGCAGAAGGTATAAATGCAGGCAGTTATGGTTATGCCACCATAATGTTGGCTGTTTCTCTGGGTTGTCCCAAAGTTCCTAGATAAGATCTTTGAGGTCTGCCTATCTCTGTCCTCTATAGACTTTTCTTCCTTCATCTATCCTAAATATAAGGGGGTAAGGGATAATATGCAAACATAAGAATTAAAAACAAATAAACCCAACTTTTTTGTATTGCCATACTAATAAAATGTGAGAGTGTTGGTATGAGTGGCTCTTCATATATTTCTGTTAACCCTGATAGTTTCCCCGGGGTTTAAAATGAATACAATTTTGCCTTTCTAAAAAGGAAGCTATGTTTACATCTCATCGCAATTTTAATAAACGAAAAATTAATGGTATATTTTTATTATTCCTTGAAAATAGGCTTTGACATTTCATGCAAATTGTCTACAAGGGGACAATCTGTATGAATGTGACAAAGTAAGATAAATACTTAAAATGTCTTCTGCTGAAAGTTTACTCAGCATGCTAATAAATGTCATAAAGATTGCCCTTGGAAACAAAGAACACACTACAGATCAGAAAATGGGAGTCTCGGTTTTATTGAGACTCTTCATAAGCAGTAATGAAGTTTGCAACACTGCTTACGCCCTCTAGCGTATACATGAGCAGAACTCCATTTTCAAATATACCACAATGGGTCCAATGATCCCAAAGGAAATGAAATAAAATCTGCACTATGGTGATGTTCTACGGCCGACACACGGCATAACACCAGCTGCAGTGCAGTAAAATAAATGTCAAAAAGATTGCCCTTGGCCTTCATAAAACCAAAACTCTAGATAGCCAGACTGTGTATATTTTAAGACTGGTTTTCTTCGGCACGCAATATATAATCTTGTTTCTGTGATTCCATTAGAATATGAAAAATCTTCTGTAATGGGATTCACCAAGACATAGAATAAATCAATATTTCATATCTGACACTTACGTGTACCATGCTATTGACAATTTCAGCAGACGACAAATTGATATAATGTGAGCAATTTTTTCCCCTTTTTGAGTGTACTCCTTTGCAGAAGAGATTGGTGTAGTGGGAGGCAAACAGTCGCCAAAATTTGCAGAAACGGTTACGTGAGCCCTCTGAGTTAATACAGTTGGGCGGAATGTAAAAGTGCTTTAAACCCCACGGTGGTTTGCTCTACCGACCGTTCTAAGGCGGTGGTCCCGGTGTTAGTCTTACTCTTTGTTGCTTTGTGGTTTATTCTACGAGGCGATTTGTTGTATGTCTTTCCGTGTGTCATTTTGTTCTTATGTTTTTCAGTCCTTTTAGTATTGCGATTACCTCGCTTGGGGAAGAGAGAGCTAATCTTAGTGCTTTTCGTACGTTTATTTGGTTTGTGCTTGTTTAGATTTGTCGATTTCCTCTTCCTCTTGGGGTCTGGGAAGGGCTGCGGTTTGTGATTGTGGCACTCCCTGGACTTTTCTCTTACTTTTGTTATCCTGAAGCCAAAAACAGATGTATGACATTACAGAAATTTCACTTATGTTGAATATAATTGCATTTTTCTATACGAAATTCTACAAAAGTAGAGATAACATGAATGCCCGTTTCAAACTAAGCTTTAAATTATATCTATATTAAAATTAAAACTGGGTTACAGTGATGACAGAAGCAACATAACAATATCAAATTATCAATAGTTTAATTTTCAGAAGATATTTAATATAATTTGCCAAGACATGTTGTTCTATAAACTGCGTCACAGGTTGTAATGACCAAATAATTTACTTAAATTATTGGGGTGAATAACACAAATATGTAAATATCCAGGAAAAGCCACAATCCCAAGGCATGGAATATGGTTTGAATGACACAAAACAACATTTTAAAGAAAACAGGAAGAACAAAACGAAGAAGAACTAGAAGAAACAGAAATAATAGTATAGAAGCTGTCCTGGAAATCCAGAGTTATTGCAATTAGTCGGAATCATTTTTCAAAAAGATATTATCCTAAACCGCGGTCAAGGAGGGTCAACAGTTTGGGGCTTTAATTTGATTTTACTAGCGCCCAACGCGCAACCTAAATTGTGATACAGTTCTAGCTACAGCTAAAGTTCGGTCCGCTTAGTAGTTACTAACTCAGTGGATCAATAAAAAAATAATAAATTTACTTCTTAACACTTCTCATGCTGAATAAATTAAAATGCCACGCCCACTTCTAATTTCCAGCCAATCAGAGTACTTGATCCGGGTTTTTGATAGAAATTCACGTATTTAATGACAAACAGCGCAGATCCAGATCAGGTGGCTTCTTCAGAACACTGTTTGCTAAGACGGGGCTAGTCATGTTCAGCAAGAGAAGGGTTAACACCGTTATGAAACCCAGATGAGGACCCGACTACAAACTAATAGTCAGCGCAAAAGAAAATCACTAGCAGCACTACTGTCAGCCCGACCAGGCTGAAATGAGCCAGCACATGACAAAACCTATAAAATGACATGTGTGCCCAGCAAAGACTCAGATCAGCCTGGGCATCCGCCCAGTCTGATAGCTCAATGGGTAGCTAAGAAAACCAAACTTTTTTTCACGCGGACAGCGCAGACTGATCAGATTAGGCAGATGCCCAGCCTGATTGGGCGGATATCAAGCCTGCTTTGTCGCTTTGCCATTTTGTAGGTTTTGTCATGCCTGGCTTAAATCTAAATATCACGTTCTCATTTGATGGCAAACTGTGGTAAAAAAAAAAACAACTTCAAATACTTTTCCTAATGTCATTAATGTGTCTCGTATTCCCTATAGGACTTTGTATGGTGAGGTTTATTTGCTTCTTTTTTCCAAGTATTTTAGACTCTCGGAAACAGTTCTTTTTTATCTCTCAAACAAAAACAATGTTTAAATGAAACTCATATTATAATTTGAATAAAGGCGGCTAATAAACACGTAATACAACACCGATGACAAGGATAAAATGACAAATAGTTTACAACAGAAACACCTGTAAGTTTCATAATCGTATTTACCTTAAGTAATAGGACAGACATGCCTAAGCAAACAGTATAGACCCAGATCAGACGCAGAGGAAGGTGGCTTCTGATCAGAGTCTACACTTTTCGCCACTTCTTCAGCAGTTTTAGGCACACAAACAGTTAGTACAATAGACCTAAGGCGGTATTTTTGCATAATTACTAGTTGTTCTATGTGGGGCCTTGTAGCTGATTTCTGCGGGGTTTTAACATGTTTTACCTTGTTTGTTCTCTTATTATGGTGTTTAGTAAGCACTGTGATTACCTCTTGGGCAGGGTTGTGGAATTACAAAATTTTACGACTTATGCATGGACAAGTAAAGGGTCAAATTCCGTTTGTCCAACCAGAATTTACTTGCCTAAAAATTGATATTTTTCGTATTTCTTGAAGAAAACATGTTGTGGATACTCATTAAAAGCGCCTCACCGAGGTGCTTCTAATGAGTACCCACAGCATATGTTGTTTTTTTTTTTTCGATAAATATTATTATCTCACATAATGTAGATATTCTTAGCTTGAGCTTTCCTTGTTCCAGGGCAAGTAAATTGAAATGTATTACTTGTCCACAGGGAAATGGGACAGGTTTGACAAGTCGGGCATGGTATTTCCACAGGCCTGTCGTTAAGGAAGCGACAGCTGGCGACTTCGTTTTTGTTAGTTTGTATCTCATGTGCTGTCTGTCGTGGTGTGTTTGTTTTTTCTCTTGGTATCATTGATAGGCTATATTCCGTGTTTGTGGTTCTTCTCGAGCATCTTCCTAACATGGTACAACTTTAAGAGTAAGTATGGTTATGAATTAATTTGTCCAAATACTTAGGGTAAATACGGTGTTACAACTGCAGGTTACTGATTCGTCCGAACCAACTCTCGGTTAACAAGGTCACCGCCCAGTTTTAAAGCAGAAACATTTTGCATTCACAGCAGATTTTGTATCAAACTGAAGAAAACTACACATAAAACGCAAACATTCTTTACCGAACGAGAAACGTCATGTTAACCCTGGTCCTGCTCGACCCGAATGTGCCTGCTTTCGCAAACAATGTAGATCTAAATCAGTTGGCTTCTCGAAGTCAACTATTCTGGATCTGCACTTTTTGTCAATAAGTGTGTGAATTTCTATCAAAAGCCTTAATCAAGCAACCTGATTGGCTGACAACTAGAAGTGGGTATGGCTTCTTAAGTTATTCAGCATGCCAGGGATTAAGAATTCTTCGAGCCTATGAAAACAGAAAAGGTATAGATGAACCTATTTAACTGCGAACAGCTTTTACTCTAATTATTCGGGCAGACAGCCCTGTCCTAACATGATGATAGATTATACAGACTCTGTTACATGTAGTGGACAGCAAATATCAGGTTAGAAAACTTTTTTCATGCTCAACTCAGCTGAGCATGAAATTTGCCCTGCTAATTAACATCAAACTACTAACAATTGCAAATTCTTTCTTGCTAAACATAGCTGAGCATGAATTTTCTCTGCTAAAAAATACGAAAATGCCAACAATTTTCGTATTTATTAGCAGATAAAATTTCATGCTCAGATGAGTTGAGCATGAAACAAGTTTTATAACCTCGGGGCCTGATTTTCGAATGGCGTAGATAAGATACGGTACCTTCGCCGTTAGATTCCATTCTCGAGGCTGTGTTAACTGTGTCACCAAACAGGCAATATCTTGGCATTTTTCGACCTACAACGCCCGCACATACTGGACCTATATCAGAAATGAAAGCAAATTTTAAATATCCTTTGTGTTCCTGTAATCCATTGATAAACCTGTAGGATTTTGTCGCAATTTTGCAAATGTAGAAAAGTTTTGAAAACCGGAAGTTGCGTCCTAGTATCTTTAACGTTTAAGAAAAAGTGGCCGCTCTTAATGGTAAGAATTTGCTTCTATATTACTTGCAATAAACAACTACACCATTTAATTGCACATCAAACTATTACGCTAAAAGAGTTTTTGTTTTAAAAAAAAACAACAAAAAAACCTTTAGCATATAGGTAGAAACACAAACCTGAGTGTATTCCAATTCTTGCACGCAGAGGAGTATCTGGCTGATGGCGAATGGTAAACTGTTGTACTTGTTCAAGAATACGAAGAGACATTCGAGCTATTTGTCGGACATGTTCATTCCCATTTCTGACCGGAAGTCCTGAGACAACCATGTACGCATCTCCGATGGTTTCAACCTGATATATGTACAAGTTAGAGTATGCAAAATGTAAATATTTGAATGTATCTGCAAAGCTAATGAATGTATGATTTCAACTGCGCTGTTATATTATATAATATTAGATTTATATATTTAAATGTATTGATAAAGCTTAGGAATGCATATTTTGAAATATGGTGTGCTATATACATGTATATAGACTGAATTAAAATATGGAATGGAAATACATTTTCTTTTTTTAAAACAATGGTCAATTTCTATTATTAAAAGTACCTACTGTGCTACTTTCTTTTGCAGATATATTCATGTCAGGATGGCATTATGCTCAATCTGTCTTTCAAAAACCAATTCAAAAGACATGTCTAAAGTATGGGAATGGTCAACTAAATAAAGATATTCTTAACTCATATAAGCCTAGCGTCCCATAAAAAGAACACTGGCAAACAGTATAGACCCAGATCAGACGCCGCTTAACGCGGCATCTGATCTGGATCTACACTGTTTGCAATAAAATCAGAACGTTTCAATAGTATAAACAACTATCACGATTTCTGTATATCACGCTTTTGACTATACAATGGACCCTTCCAACGTCAATGATGGGAGAGTCTATTTAAAATATTCAGGCGTAAATGGGTTAAATAAAGAAAAGTATTCATGATCCAAGAATAACAAACAGACTAAGTGACGCCTTAGAAGAGACAATATAGAAAATAATTTAAGCTTTGTCCTTCTTAATGGTATATATAATTAGCAAGTATTCAGGCAAAATGTGCCACCCATAACATCCCAGTAAACATTCTACATAAATCTATAGCGGGCCGTTATCGGCCCGTCAGGGTAGCTGACGGGCCGATCACGGCCCGCTATAGATTTATGTAGAATGCTAGCTGGGATGAACCTCAAAATTTCTGATCCCGCCATCAGCCCGTTGTCCTCATTTAACTGGATTAGATGACATCATGCAAAGTATGCCTGCATTCTGAATAAATAAAATTATATTCCTATGATTCTGTTTACAACTTCAGAAATAGTTTTTACAGAAAATAACACTTGAAATTTCATTCTTATTGTCTCTGAAACGCAAAAATGGAAATACTTTTCATCAGATGATTTAGCTACAGAGTTCTAAATGTATTAGAACGAAACACGCATTGAAAGGAGTAGAATCGTCAAAAAGAAATAAGCCACAACGTCAACAAACTTACCTTCGGGCATGTGTGCTAGCGAAGATTCAAATCGGTCTGCGTACTTGAGCAGTCTGATCAGAATATTCTCTGGGTACATTTGGATGCGCGGATGCGCAGGTCGATTTGAGTCTTTGTTGGGCGCACTTGTCTGAAGGAATGTTTTCTCATGTTGCAGCTTAAATATAAATGCTATATATCAGTATTGGGACGAGGTTTGCATATACGAGTATAAGTTCTTGACATAAAGCAATACATAGCTATTATACCAGGTAATGCGCGGAAAGCTTCTGCTTGTTTTAGAAGCCTATTGGTTAGCACATATTGATGACGTACCTTATATACTTCATAGTTTTCAATAATACCATCGAAGCATGTATAAACATCGTTGAGAAAGTCCACAACCTAAAAAAATGAAGGAGAAATCGCAACAATGCACAGACATTTGTTTTTTCATTTAAAATGTAAAAACGAAATTTGACTTCTTTTTTTCATGTTTCAGGACAGACATTTTTTCGGTGGCTGAGGACTTTTTGGAAGTAAAACACACATAAAACATCAAATAAATGGACCTAGCAGACACTGTTACACTGAGACTGTTCGTGAGCAATAGTGCATGCCAAAATTCGCTCATGCACCCGAACCCATAGTTGATATTCTATTTTCAAATAAATCCAAATGAGCTTAAGAATCCCTAAGGAACAGAAAATATAAATTACACTGATCTTATCTGTGGTACAATTGTAGATTAACTAGTAGATTAACAGGCTCGTCGTGGTTTTCTTGTGTTATGACCATATTGTCATTGAGCCCTTAGCTTTGTTTCATCATAGTGTTTTTGCCTCTTCCTCTTGGGGTCTGGAAAGGGCTGCGGTTTGTGATTGTGGCACTCCCTGGACTTTTCCCTTACTTTTTTTTGATTATATGAGTTTTACTGTGAACAGTAGAGGGCCCTATGCGGACAGTACATATACCATCAACTCTCGTTATCTCGAATTCCAAGGAACTCCCTCCCTGAAACACTTTGAGATATCCGTACCTCGACATATCAGATTTGCGGAATTGAGAAAAACAATAAATCGAACAACCACTTTTAACAAAAGAAGTATGTAATTTGACTCCTGAAGTTAGTGATATACTGAAAATATTGTGAAAGGAGGAGAAATTGCTCTTTCTCCTGAGGAGCAATTTCTCCTCTTTTCCACAATATTCTGTTACTTGTTAGATTTCAATGTTAAAACAGGGACCAGATTTTCACTTCGAGATAAGCAGTTACTCGAGATAAGCGAGGTCGAGATAACGAGAGTCAACTGTATTTGTAATCTGGGGCTGCGTCAGAATTAAAGATGAGGTTTCATGCGAGTAAAACTGTTTGAAGCCCTAGTAGTTTTCCTACTGACCGTACCAGGGCGTTTCCCCTATTGTACTTCGTCTTTGTTCGTGCGTTGGCGGTTACATAAATGGCGTTTTGTCATTATTTGCTCTTTATGTCTCCTTCTTTTGGTGCCTCGGGTGGCAGTGTTTTGTGACTGTGGCATTTCCTGGGTATCCCTACTAGTATTTTTGTAATGTAGATCCCCTGCTTCCCTATACCTTGTTCAAACAGGGGAATGCAGGGGTAAACATTATTAGGCGACCTTTAAGATTTTGCGTATGCATTCAATGTTTCTTATTTCTATGAATCGTTTATAATGAAAGAATATTGCTTAATGTACCGAATGACCAAATACTCTGCATTTTCTCCATACATTATCATAGAAAAGACATTATTTACATTGCTATAGACAGAATGTCAACAGAGCAGCAGCAGACGATATTCCTTTGAGCCAGAACACGACAAAACCTACAAAATGGCATTTGCGCCCAGCAAAGATCAGCCTGGGCACATGAAAAAGCTTGAGTCTTTAGCTACCCACTGAGCGCACAGCAAAGACTCTGATCAGACTGGGCGGATGCCCAGGCTGATCTGAATCTTAGCTGGTCGCACGTCTTATTGTAGGTGTTGTCGTGCGCTGGCTCATTTGTTTTATTTTTCTGATAAAAGAAATCTTGACATTTTATGTGAATCGTCTGCAGATGATAAACATGAAATGTCAAGTCTTATTAACTTCGAAAAATGAAACAATAGCGTCTACTACATTTTTTGAATGGCGCGGATTGGAGCAGGCAGCTGAAGACGTGTAAACGTAATGCGCATGTCACTAAGACCTTATGATTTAATTGTAAACAAATAAAATTTATAAATGTTTCATTGGAAACAAAGAACATAAAAAGAACAAATATCGGAGTCTCAGTTTCATTGAGACTCTTTAAAGACAGCATTGTAATTTGCACAGCTGCTTACGCACACACCAACCCCCGAACCACCCCCACCCCTCGCACCCCAAGGAAAAGAGTTATAAACTGCACGTAAGCCTCATTTCAGTCTGTGATAAGGATCTGGACAAATAGGTACTCTCCTCTGATTCTGCTTTTTAGATCAGATTGTTGAAAGCGGATGCATTGATACGTATACAATAAGATATTAACAGCGGAGTAACCTGTCCAGAGGACACTGATTACCTGGAATGGAGTGCTAATGGCTGATATTGACGTGAAACCCACAATGTCGGAGAAATAGATGGTAACACTTTCGTAGGCTTCCGGAATCACTGCTTGTCCACTTCGTAATTGATCTGCAACACTCCTGTAATATAAGAAGTCTGTTACATGTACATATCAACAAACAGATTGTAAATGAAAGGCTACTTTGAAAGCAAAAAGCCATTCAATAATCGAAAATGGCATTCGATTTAATTTAATATTCAGGAAATGCCATTCAACGTGCAAAACTGCTCACACCTCCTGGCTCACGGTGGAGTGTATTTTTTTTTTAATTAATCCAAAGGAGCTTAGTAATCCCAAAGGACCAGACAAAATAAACTACACTAAAGTGAAGCACGGGGAAACATTGTGCTGCTGGCCATACAAAAGTGGTCTTTCTGTGATAGTCTCTCATCGGTGTTTTTGTACAGTTTTCGATTAAGCGCTGTTTTGTGTTTTCGTTTCATATCCTTTAACCCAATATGTTCCGTGTTTTGTAGCATTTCCTGGGTATCTCCATGTTAATTTTACAGCCACGAAACAACACTTTACACCAGCTGTACTGACGAAAATCGATTCTGGAATGAGGGATCCAGTGATAGCAAGAAAAAACGATAATAACAAATTCGATTATAATGAGTCTATTCATAAACAGTAATGAAGGTGTAAGACTGAATACTGCTCATGCCTGATAACCTGTGGTCTAGTGATACGTCTATTTCAAATAAATACAAATATGCAACGCAATATATTTACAAATACAAAAGCAAACAAAAAAGAAAGGAAAAAAGCTATACTTTATTTTTGTTGTTGTTGCTGTTTCATGCACAAATTAAAACAGAACACGTACATTGATACATAATTCCCCTCTGATGGTCTGTCAAGTTCAAAGAGACTGCTGGTAGAACTTTTTGCGTTAACTCGGGATCTATTTCCCCACTCGTTACTATACCCATTAGTGCATTCAACGCTAGATCTATATATTTTGAACGCACACACACACACACGCACACGCACACACACACACACACACACACACACACAGGGAGCGAACGGACGTGAGGCATACCTAACGTACTAAAGAATGACATAAAGTTGACTATATGAATTGTCATTGCATTATATGATATATGTAGTAATGGTCCAAACATTGCGTTCACTTATATTCCTGACAAAAAGGCATATGCAGACTGTGCAGTCACGTGTTCGACTGCTTCTAATATGAAGGAGCAGTCCCCATTTCTGCCTGCAATATTTGCCACTTTGCCAAATACTGAAAAAAAGGAATAAAAACAAAATGTATACCCAAAACCGTGTTCGACATTTAACAGCAATTTATAGAATTTTAAGGACATGAAACGTAAATGTCTATAATGATTTTTTTATGCATAAAGCACTTCACTAAGCAGTTATCAATATGACCTGTCTCCTAACCTTGGCAAAACCTGATATAATAATTCCTCTGACTTTTTCTTCTCTTCGAGGAAGGCTCGAGTTCGTTCCTCTACAAGTCCTTCTAAATTATTGGCGTATTGCTCCATTCTATGCAACAGAACGTCTAAGACATTTTTGCCATGACTGCTGCCCCTATATTAGACAAAATGAGACATTGTAACCACAAGTATCAGTTCTCGGTGTATTTCTAGTCCGTTAGTTTATTAATTCGCATTTGATTTCACATGCGCGCGTTGTGTTTCAACAGCTGTTTGTTTTCGTTACAGGAAACCTAATAACTTCTAACACAGTATTTCAATGTTTTCAACGATAATATCCACTCACACAAAAATGCTATGTATAACCTAGTATATAATATATGTCATTAAAGGCATTATGTATTTTTTATCAAATTTAATTAAGGATATTTATTCATATTACCTTTATGGGCGTAATAATAAACGCTTGTCGCATAGGCATCACTTGCGTCATGGTCGCTTTTGCTGTAAAACATTGACCATATCGAAATCTACGAATACGACCGCACAGCGTTATGGATAAGATTCGAACCGAACCTAGAAATGCACTCAGTTTTATCATGTTTCAAATCATAAATGCATGGAAACATTTTTACCGCTATTCGTTCACAAAATATATAAATACATGCATTTTTACGTATACAATCTGACAACTGTCGTAACTAAACAATAACAAATCAGTCCAATTTAATGTTGTCATTGTAAAATTATTTCGGCACATCTAAAAGCTATTTTCTTTTTTCATACTATTGACGGATGGAGGCATTTTTTAATTTTGATGATTTTTTAAACTATTATTTTGTGTGTTTCTTTTGTTGTTGTTGTTTCTTTTGTTTTGTTTTCTGTTTTCACTTGACAAAATCACATACCTTCTTAGAGACATAATAGTCTTCTTTATTGCTGCAAATGTCGGTCTGTCCTCCGGAATCTCTTTCCAGCAATTTTCGGCTAACTTAGACAGACCAGGGAAAGAACTGTTGTCACCCATTGAGGGTCGCGTTAGAGTGATGTCTCCCCTTTTTATTTTATCAATGGTATCTATAAGAGTGAAGAAAAGTATTTAGATACTAGTAACAATGTTTTCATAGAAAACAGATCCCCCACCCCACAACGTGACTTTTCAGTTTTTCTATTGTTGTGACCTTGAAAATTAGGTGAAAGTGACACATCTAATCAGTTCTTTATTATGTCCCATTTCGCCTGGGAAGGGCTGCGGTTTGTGATTGTGGCACTCCATGGATTTTTCTCTTATCTTTTTCTGCATACCACGCCTGTTGTGTTTGTGCCGTGTGGAGACCCTAGAAAGTCTTCCCGTACATTCATTTAATGATGTTATTATTTCAAATGCCAGAGTTTGCACTTTACAATCACCTTTCGTATTCCTCTTCCTCATGATTCTAATTTATAGACGGCCTCTTCGTACAACTTTAACCAGTTCGTTTGGGCTTGACGATATGTCTTTGGCTTGGCCCACCGTGGTTCAACTATTGGTTTTCATTTACTCTGGCATACAGTAGAATTAGCCATGAGTAGTCGCCTTTGTTTATTATAGTGATGAATTTGATTTTTATGTTTTCGCTTTGATGCATTGACTGAGTTGGGAGCCTTTATGCGAACCGAATTTTTATGTATTTCTGTATTAAGAGTAGCATCGGGATTCAGGGTGAAGTTGGCTAGCTGTAAACACCCCCCCCTCAACACACACACCTCCCCCCCCCCCCCCCCCGCCCCCCCTCCGCCCCCCCCACACACAACACCGGTGGTTTACTCTACTGACCGTACTAAGGCGGTGGTCCCGGTGTTAGTCTTATCCTTTGTTGCTTTGTGGTTTATTCTACGAGGCGATTTGTTTTATGTCTTACCTTGTGTCATTTTGTTCTTGTGTTTTTTAGTCCTTTTAGCATTGCGATTACATCGCTTGGGGAAGAGAGAGTTAATCTTATTGCTTTTCGTACATTTGTTCGATTTGTGCTTGTTCGGATTTGTCGGTTTTCTCTTCCTCTTGGTGTTTGGGAAGGGCTGCGGTTTGTGATTGTGGCACTCCCTGGACTTTTCTCTTACCTTGTTTGCGTATACATAAAAAAATTGTAGGAATCCAACCATTGGTTCACAAGATATTGAGCAGACAACAAAGTGTGACGCCGACGTCAACGCCGATGCAAACGGAATACGCACCAAAATCAATACGTCCCCTTCCACTTTTGTGGGGGAAACTTAAATGTAATGCATTTTCACTTTTGTGGGGGGAACTTAAATGTAATGCATTTTGATAGAAATAGAGGTACCCAAAACTTACAATCACGAAAACAACCCTTCAAAGGCACCGACAGAAAAGAGAAAAGTATAAGGCTTATAGGACATAAAGCGGCAACACAAAACATTTCCTCGAAAACCAAGCTAAAACGATTACGAACTGCAACAGGAGCATGGATTTTGAGTGATCAACAATTACTGTTAGAATGGGAGGGGATTAAGTTTTATTAGTAATACTTGCAGTTACCAGAACTGAAATGAGGCATCGGAAACCCCTAAGCGGACCGAAAAACTATATGCTCTTGGAATTTTGTCAGGACTAAGGCCGAAGGTTGGGACTCTAACCAATTTTGCTATTGACGGCTGACCGTTCCAAGGCGCTATTTCTGATGCAGTTCCTCTTCATTTGTTGAGAATATTGTTTTGTGCTGTCACTACACGTCGCTGAGCCCTTACTTGATGCCTTAGAAAGTCTGTTGTCCATCTTGGTTGTAGCCTTTCCCAGGCAGATGCATAGATGTATATTATGTTTTGGTTTCGTTTTAAAGACATTACAAGCCAATTTATATTGTCTATCACAAAGGACTCTATAAATCTTTTTATATATATTTATTATAAATTAATTTGTTTTTGAATATTTGATACGCTCGTGACATCCGTGCGCGTGTCACATTAGCTGACCCTTAAGCACGTGGTACCATATCGGATACCCTATATCACACCCCAAAATCCACATCGCACATCCTTTATCGCACACTAAAAGCCATATCGAACACCTGACGTCACAATTTTCGGAATACACTGCAGTTGTCCAGTTGGCTGGGACGCCGCTTCCACACACTCGCAATTTGCAATCATGCTTTTGATATTCATCCAGTAAATAGACAAATAAAGACGTTAAAGAGACGAATAGGAATTCAGCAGACGTCAGGTCTAAAAACCGGACGGTCGCATGGAAATGGATCAGCCGAAGGGGCAATGGATGCAATTTTAAGAATGGTTTATGGAAAACTCTTACATAATATGTATGAAAAATGTATTATGATATATATATATATATATATATATATATATATATATATATATATATATATATATATATATATATATATATATATATATATATAAATCATCCAATATCAGCCCGAGACTCCAATATCTGCCCGATAAGTAGAGGTGTGTGTGGTATAAAATATACATGCCATTTAACACAAATACATACAATAAACATTCATTAATGTGTACATATATCAGAGATATGATATAACATTCATGGATTGATTGTATACAAAATAAATATGGAAATGCCACGATCACGGAACATATCGTTCTCGTCCACATTAAGAGCACATTAAGATATGGCATTTCCATTGATAGCATGTAGAAAGTAGGACAATTTTGGTTATTCTGTTGATTAAGATTATGTAGTACAAAAAACTCAAATATATAAATAGAGAACAAATCAGAACAAATTGAAATCTTACCGAAACATTCTGAAAATGCGTTTACTAAAGTAGACCCCTGCATTACGGTATTGGAGAACACAAGGGTATTCATTACGGAGACTAGTTATAATAATGTAAGCTTACCCTCTAGGGACTGATACCACTGCTCTGTGACATACGGCTCATTACGTGTACACATCTCGTATAAAATAATTGCGAAGCTATAAACATCGCCTGCTTGAGAGGACATTCGGGGAGGATACTTTCTAAGAATTTCTGGAGCCATCCACAGTAGTTCGGGATTAATAGCTAAAATTATAAATGTTCAATAGTAATTAATAATCATAGCACCAGATAAGTTTTGTTTCAACCAATCAGTACTGATATTTTTCTTATTTCTTCACTAAAAACGTATGTTGTTGGTACTCATTACGAGCGGCTCGGCATGCCACTTATAACGAGTAGCAACAACATATGTTTTCTTGGAATAATAAAAAAAAATGTTTAACTGATACCTTTCTCTTTGTTGCTCTATTTTATGCACACGTGTATTACATCAGTTTATGAAAACCGTGGCTTGGGGAGAGAGAGCTAATCTTAGTGCTTTTCGTACGTTTGCTCGATTTGTGCTTATTTGGATTTGTCGGTTTCCTCTTCCTCTTGGGGTCTGGGAAGGGCTGCGGTTTGTGATTGTGGCACTCCCTGGACTTTTCTCTTACCATTTTAGCTCGCCTGTACGAAGTACAAGGAGAGCTATTGTAGTCACCCCGGTCGTCCACG
The DNA here is from genome assembly GCA_964016985.1 of Anodontia alba. Lineage (NCBI taxonomy): Eukaryota > Metazoa > Mollusca > Bivalvia > Lucinida > Lucinidae > Anodontia > Anodontia alba. The sequence goes on from OZ024821.1 coordinate 8,318,113, forward strand.
TTTGCGTTTGCGTTTGCGTTTGCGTTCCCGTTCCCGTCACACTGCGTTAAAGTTTTTCAAATGCTTATATCTCAACAGTCACTCCTCACAGAGGCATCAAATTTGGAACTTAGGTACCTTGGAGGGTCTTCTGAGATTCCAAGAGAATAAACCCCTGGGTTCATGCCCCTGGGTGGGGCTAGGGGTCAGAATCTAGGACACCTTTGTAATACGGTGTTAAAGTTTTTCAAATTCTTATATCTTGACTTTCACTCCTCATAGAGCATTCATATTTAGAATTTGGGTACCTGGAGGAGTCTTCTGAGATTCCAAAAGAACATACCCCTGGGTTCATACCTCAGGGTGGGCCTTGGAGTGGGGCTAGGGGTCAAAATCTAGGACACATTTGTAAAATCTTATATGCCTACAGGTTATAGACACAACTGGTTATACATCAGCTAACTATGTGACATCGGTTTAAGTGCAAGAGAGTGAAGGTCATGGTGACCTACATTTTACGGTCCAGGTCACCTAGATTTCACGGTCCAGTGATTTTGCCTTATATCTTGAATACTATTTGTTGGATAAATGTCACACCTTGGATATTACTTCCATGTGACCCAATGAATGACCACTTACTATATCTAGGTCATTGTGACCTATATTTCATGGTTCAGTGATTTTGCCTTATATCTTGAATACTATTTGTTGGATAAATGTCACACCTGGGATATTAGTTCCTTGTGACCCGATTATTGACGTCAAAATATATCTCTGTTGGTGTGACCTATATTTCATGGTTCAGTGATTTTGCCTTATATCTTGAATACTATTTGTTGGATAAATGTCACACCTGGGATATTACTTCCATGTGACCCAATGAATGACCACTTACTATATCTAGGTCATTGTGACCTATATTTCATGGTTCAGTGATTTTGCCTTATATCTTGAATACTATTTGTTGGATAAATGTCACACCTGGGATATTAGTTCCATGTGACCCGATTATTGACGTCAAAATATATCTCTGTTGGTGTGACCTATATTTCATGGTTCAGTGATTTTGCCTTATATCTTGAATACTATTTGTTGGATAAATGTCACACCTGGGATATTAGTTCCTTGTGACCCGATTACTGACGTCAAAATATATCTCTGTTGGTGTGACCTATATTTCATGGTTCAGTGATTTTGCCTTATATCTTGAATACTATTTGTTGGATAAATGTCACATTTGGGATATTAGTTCCATGTGACCCAATGAATGACCACTTACTATATCTAGGTCATTGTGACCTATATTTCATGCTTCAGTGATTTTGCCTTTTATTTTTATTACTATTTCATGGAGAATTGTCATACCTGGATTATTATATCTATTTGACAAAATGATTTACATACAAATACATCTAGGTCAGTGTGACCTATATTTTATGGCTTAATGATAAAAATGTTACAATATAAAATGTACCCAGCAGGCGAGCTACGCTGTCCTACGACAGCTCTTGTTTTGTATATACTGAT